>CACSLK010034236.1:1864420-1890167 GCA_902706635.1 Striga hermonthica | reverse complement strand
TCTTTTGTGAATTGAATAAACATACAATTTAATCCGGCTAACCTTCCTTAGAGAACGACCCGAGTCGGGTAACTCGGTTATTACTTGCCCAAAAATATTACAAACACTAGCAAAACAATTAAATTGTTACTTGACAATTACATTAATTATTTATTTTATTATATAATTGCTACTATTGACTAAATAATGAAGACATATTAAATATTATCGTGATCAAAGTTTTTTTTCGAATTATATATTTAAATTTTTATTTCACCTCATTAAACATATATTTTTTTATTATAATTAGTTAAGTATATTTTATGACATAACCAAACCTTTAATGTTTTGTACACAATTTCTATAATAATTATTTTAATATTTTTTTATGCACTTAATTGTCATGATCAATCAAGATTGCACAAAATTAAAGATTAATATGTAAGTTAAATAATTTACGATTATATCGTCATTTTAGTAATGATAAAATTTATAAATGTGATATGCTTATTATCTAATTTATAATTTTAAATTTTACTTAAAACACATATATGTAAGGAATAAAATTTTATTTACATGTGTGCATGTGTACAAAGAGAAAATATTAGTTATAATTATAACTAGTACAACGCCCGTGTATTATCGGGTGCTTGCTAAATTTTTTTCTTAAAAATTAAAATTAATGAGAAAAAGTAGTTGAAATTTAAAATAATATATATATATATATATTATATTATTTATTTTAGTATGACACATGTTACTTGTGAGACTTATATGTGTTATATTATAATTATTTTTCTAATTATAACATATAACTACATTAAATATGAATATATTAATTGAGAAATAATTTTACTTTTTTAATTAATTCTAATAAATATTTTTTTATTATTGTAAAGATAAATATTATTATTTATTTTATAAATACAATATGGATGTCAAATCGAAGTTCATCAAAAGATGATTGATTTGATACATTATATATGTGAACCGATAAGAAATACAAAAGTTATCAACTTTTAAAATACATTTACAATTCAATAGTTATAATAAGAAATGATATTAAAATACAATTAAAACATATAAAATGACCATAAATAAATAAATGTATTAATGGTAATTCGAACCTTATTTAGTTTTGGATTGGAATTAAATTAAAATCTATCCAAAACAAATAACAAAAATAAAATTTTAACATTTAAGATTCCGAAGCATATGCGAGCCTGCTACTTAACCTCATCACATTTGAGAATTATATATAGAGCGAATTTGAGATCTTGCAGTCGCTCTATTACCGCATTAATAATAAAAATCATTTTAAAAGATTATAATATTAATAAGAAAAATTTGTTATAGTGTTAGCAAGTGGAATAAACCACTATATACCAATAGTGACATTTCACTATTTGTAGGGATGTGGATAGTAAATTGGGTATGGGGAGATGAATGATTTGTATAGAATTGTCGGTAGAATTTGCCTATAAAAGGCATTGCAAATGAAGTGAAGATGTGCTCAATTCAGAAGAAGAAAAATATTTAGTATAATTTATATCCGATTTCTATTTTGTGTTCTTTATCTTTCCCCTTTTTATAACAGGTTATCAGCACGAGCGCTCTACCTGGTCAGAAAGGTAGGAATATAATAATAATAATAATAATAATAATAATAATATATGTATATGTATAACATAAAGTATATTTTACTAATATACATATTACCATTATTCTTGACAAGTAAGGCTCTGTCATAGTCAAGGATATATGGTATGAAAATACTAAATATGATATTATTTACACATTACTATTATTATTGGCAAGTAAGGCTATGTCATAGTCAATAATATGTGGTAAGATGATATTATTAAATTTGCTTAGAATTACTACTAACTATGAAAATAACTTCAAGTTATAATAAATAATATTATTACTTATACTTAACACCCACAAAATGGTTTACCAGTAATGTGGCGTGAAATTTATAACTGCTTATTCTTGTATCCACCGAAAGATTTATCGAGTAGTGTGGAGTGACATTTTTATTTGTTTTGTTACTTATATTCACTAAATTGGTCATGTAGTGACTAGGAGAATTTTTAAGGTAATATACATGATTAATTAGAATTTTATAACCACGAATGATTAACTAACAAATATTATATCATTAATTTATTTCCAACGGCTACTTAACGGCTATATCGCAACGGCTATTTATCAATCTATATATATAACACTACACTTCATATATTAACACTCATTCCAAATACTAAAATATATTCCCCTCAAACGAAAAAAAAAAAAAAGTTTCATCTACTATTTATAATTACGATTATATTGTTTATTATATACGCTTTGGAAATTTTCACGATGATGTATCATACCGCTGAATTTATATTTTATGTATTAGGCCTTTGTATAATGTGTTTCTTATTTGCTCTTCTGTACGTTTTGGAGAATTAATGATTGTACATGTAATTTTCTCGAATCTAAGCATTGATATTTTATTTTATAGTTATCATGGCAAATCTGGTCAAACTCGAATTTGAGGTTCTTGATATATCTGGGAAAAATTATATTTCATGGACATTGGATGCCGAAATTCATTTGGCTGCAATGGGGTTGGGAGAACCCAAATGATTCATCAATACAAGATATAGCTAAAGCAATGATATTTCTGCAACATCATTTGAATGAGACATTGAAAAATGAATATTTAACTGTGAAAGATCCTGCGGATCTCTGGAAAGCCTTGAAGTAAGGTATGATCACCATAAAACGGTAATTATCCCGCAGGCTCGTTATGAATGGATGCACTTACGCTTCCAAGATTTCAAAACTGTAAACGAGTACAATTCAGCAATGTTCCGCATTTGCTCGATATTGAAATTATGCGGGAAATGTACTTTTGCAAATGTACTTTTGCAGCAACAATACAGAGCAAAAGGCTTTGTGAAATATTCTGAGTTGATTTCTGCTTGTTGCTAGCCGAACATAATAATGAGCTGTTGATGAAAAACCATGAATTTAGACCCATGGGTCTACCGCGGTCCCTGAAATAAATGCTGTAATATATAGACAGGGAACTAGAAATGAAAACAACCAAACACATGTGCGTGGATATACCTCGGGACGTGGTCGTGGTCGTGGACGTGGCAGTGGATATGGTCCAGATCGCCGATCTGGCCGAGACCACAAATTTCACCGAGGGTATAATCCAGGCCGAGAATATAATCGTGGATGAGGCCGTAACTATGCCCAAAATTATGAAAAGGGGAGAAATTTCCAGCCAAAATTTGAACAGAATAATGTGACGGAGAATAATGATGAAAAGGCATGTTATCGATGTGGAAGGAAGAGACATTGGGCACAAAATTTTCGTGCCCCGAGAAACGTTGTTGATAATTATAAAGATTAGAAATCAAAAGATAAGAATATAGAAACTAATTTTATGGTTGGGGAATCCTCTGAAAATGATGCAACACGTGTGGATGAGGACTATGGCATTGATGACATATTGAAACTGGATTTTGCCGACGCGGCATTTGAAGACAGAGCTGGAAATGACCAAGAGAATAACTGATGATCATGTTTTTTTGCTTTCTGAGTTTTAATGTATTCGTGTGTGAACTAATTTTATGTGTACTTTGAATTTGATCAATAATAATGTTGTTTTCTTTTAGATCATGGATCGGTCTCGAATCCAAGATGGAGATATATGTATTGCAGATTGTGTCCCTACCCACACTATACTGAAAGACAGAAAATATTTTTTTCACTTAGAAATAAATAAAGCAAAAGTGAACACGATATCAGGAAGTGCAAAGATAATTGAGGGGTCTGACAAGGTCATATTTTTTATGATGGGAGGTACAAAATTTATGCATTATTATCCCCAAAATCAACAAGAAACTTGTTGAGTTTTAAAGATATCCAAATGAACGGATACCACGTTTAAACAATGAATAAAGGGAGAGTTGAATATCTTTGCATTACCTCAAATAATGCGGGAAATAAATGTGTTTTGGAGAGGTTACTCGCTCTATCCTCGGGTTTATATTACACCCAGATTAATATGATCGAGTCTTATGCTGCAACAAATTCAAAGTCGATGATCGACTTGGTCACCCTGCCTCGATAATGATGCGAAGAATTATTGAAAATTCTAGTGGGGATCCATTAAAAAATCAGAGGATATTGCAAACACATGAATTGACATGTGCCTCATGTTCTCAAGGGAAGTTGATATTGAGACCATCACATACTAAAGTCAAACACGAATCGCCATTATTTTTGGAAAAGATTCACGGTGATATATGTGGACCTATTCATCCACTTTGTGGTCCATTCAGATATTTTATGGTATTAATTGATGCCTCTAGTAGATGGTCTCACGTGAGTTTGTTATCCACTAGAAATGTGAAATTTGCTAAATTACTTGCCCAACTTATTAAATTAAGGGCTCAATTCCCAGATTATATTATCAAAAGAGTCTGGCTTGACAATGCTGGAGAGCTTACATCTCAAGCATTTAATGATTATTGTATGAAAGTGGAAATTGATGTTGAACATTCTGTGGCGCATGTTCACACTCAAAATGGTCTAGCAGAATCATTGATTAAACGACTGCAGCTTATAGCTAGATCATTAATAATGAAAACAAAACTCCCCACTTCAGTATGGGGACATGCTATTCTGCTTGCAGATGATCTAGTTCGAATAAGACTAAGTGAATACCATACATACTCACCATTACAGTTGGCATATGGTCGAGAACTAAATATTGCACATATAAGAATTTTTTGTTGTGCAGTGTATGTACCAATTGCTCCGCACCAACGTACAAAAAGGAGGCCTCAAAGAAGGTTGGGAATATATGTTGGATATGAATCTCCATCAATAATCAAATACCTTGAGCCAAAAACAGGTGATGTTTTTACAGCTCGGTTTGATGATTGTCATTTTAATGAAGAATTGTTTCCCCCCTTAGGTGGGAATGAAAAGTCAATTGAGAGAAATATTGAATGGAGAACATCATCACTATCATATCTTGATCCTCCCACCAAACAAATAGAGCAAGAAGTTCAAAAGATCATACATCTGCAAAATATTGCAAATCAATTGCCAGATGCATTTACTGATTTAAAAAGGGTGACCAAATTACATGTGGCAGCCACAAATGCCCCTGCTCGAATTGAGATTCCAAAAGAAATGACAAATGACGATATGCCAAACGAGTCAAAGGCACGCTTGAAACGAGAAAGACCAGTTGGATCTAAAGATAAGAATCCTCGAAAGAAAAGAGAAATTCATGACTCGAATTTAAAAAAGAATCAAGATGATGCAAACATTTCGAGACGAAATGAAAATATTGAAATTTCCATCAATTACGTAAACAATGGGAATCTTTGGAAGCGTGATGAGATCATAAATATTGATGATGCATTTGCATATATGGTATCGAAAGAAATTGATAATGAAGTTGAGGATCCTGAACCAAAATCTGTAGTTGAATGTCAGAAAAGACGTGATAGGGATAAATGGAAAGGCGTCATTCAAGTTGAGTTAGATTCACTCAATAAACGAAAAGTTTTTGGGCCTATTTCCATTATACCAAAAGGCATAAAACCTAATGGATACAAATAGGGTTTTCACCAGAAAAAGAAATGAGAAAAATGAGATCATGAGGTATAAAGCTCGCCTTGTTGCACAAGGATTCTCCCAAAGGCCTGGGATCGATTATGATGAGACATATTCCCCTGTCATGGATGCAATTACTTTCAGATACTTGATGAGTTTAGCTATCCATGAAAATCTTGAGATGCGTCTCATGGATGTTGTGACTGCTTACTTGTATAGATCATTAGACACCGACATATACATGAAAATCCCAGAAGGAATCAGAATGCCCGAAGCACTGAACTCCAAACCTAAAGAGTTATGTGCGTTAAGGTTGCAAAGATCATTATATGGCTTGGAACAATTCGAGTGTATGTGGTATAATTTTTTGAGTGAACAATTACTAAAAAGGGCATACTTGAATGATCAAATATGTCTGTGTATAATACAAATCTCGCACCCCGACCGGCTGGAAATCGCCTCAAGCTCGTTCTCCTCGCCGATTGAACACGGAACCTGCACGAAACTCCCACACCGGAGGTGTTTTCTGGTGAAGAGCCTCCAATGCTCAAGTCAGATCTTGAGAGAGAAAGTATGTGAGTAAATATGTAAGAGTATGAGAAAAATTGTATCGAAAAGTGAGGATTCTCGTCCCTATTTATAGGGACGAGCTACCTGTTCTACACGCGCGGGTAGGGCGAGTTTGGCCAACCGTCTGCTCGTCTGTACAACTGCGCGCCTCCACTATCTTTGACGTCAGGGAACGCGTCTATTTTGTCAGAGAATGTCAGAGTTCGTTATAGCCATAGGCCACTCATAGAATTCCGCTTGTCCTCCTCTCACGTGCTGGAGATTCCCTTGCGCATTCTGCTGTTCGACCAATTCTGTACGACCACGCACTATCTGAACATCCTTCCTCGATCAACTCCTCGAGTAGCTGGTGCTTGTCGACCATTTCCGAACTTGTCTCTGTTGTCTGCTCTCTGTTCTTCGTTGCAAGTGCCTGGTCCAGTTCGACCATACCATTTGACCCGTCTCATTTAGCTAACCCGACGAACCGGTCTATTTTCTCCGGTTAGCCCAACAAACCGGTGTAGTATATAATATCCCATATCATCTAGTCCCTCCACTCTAGTCGAGTCTAAATGACTCAATCTAAGAGTAGGCTTTGGTCTTTGTCGAGGAGGTTCTGCTTCTTTGTTTTCGACCACTTGACACATTTCCTCCTTTTGCACGTCTATTTTTTTCTAACCGCCACTTTGCGCTTTTTGAATTTCAAATTTCTCCACTTGTTCGCCCTTTTGGGATGCGTCTTTTCGTCTGCTCAGGAGTTATGATAGCCTCGTGACCTGTGTTACCTCGAATCTCGCTCCCACTCCTGCGCACCTTTCTTTTCCTGCTGTTGGATTTCCTACTTTAATCCTACGGCTTGAGACTACACGTATGTTCGCTTGTCCCCCCATCGCGGCCCTTGTAACCTTGAATTCTCTGTTCTATCCGCAAGCTCTCCGTCGTTCTCCATGAGTAAGTCTTCTCATCTTTCAATTATGTTTGTTAACTTTTGGTTTTCGGGTTTTTCCTCTTTTCCCTCAAACTTCTTCTCGATTCTGGCCCCGTCCATTGTTCGTCCTTCCCGCTGTGCTCTCCTACATTCTTTTCCACCTTGTTCTTTGCTTTTGTTCTTTCCTTTAATTAATTATCATTTTCCTTTCTTTTATCTCAGATTCTGCTACTTCAAGTGAAAATGATCGATACAGCGAGAAGGACCTGACTTCCCCTTCTTCTTCTGCGACCCTTAGCCTATCGAGCGATTATTTACAAGAAATTCTTCAGCCTGAGCCCATTTCCGTCCTTCCCCCTGCAAAGATCAGCGATAGTCCTACAACCACTGCTATCTCTCCCTCTACCTATCTTGTCGACCAACCCGAAGATGAGGTTACCAGCCGCCCTCTTTCTCCTCTCGCCAAGCGTGCTCGTCGAGCTATCTGTCAAGATGACGAGATTGAAGACGAGGACGATCCTCAGGACCACATCCCGCTATCTGCTCGTGATCCCCAAGACTTTGTGCCTATGTCTTCTCGCGCTCCTGTCTCTTCGACCATGCCTTCTCGCTCCCGTCGACCAAAGACATCCAAACGGTCCAAATCATCTAAACCATCTTCGAGCGTTACCCATCTCGACTTTGATTCCATTGGTCATCCCGGTGCTTCTCATACTCCTGACGATGATGATACCTACGATAACCCTCCAGATGGCTATTACACCTTCTTCCGATCCCATTTCGACCTAGGCCTCCGTTTTCCTATCTGCTAGGCATTGATCGACTTGTGCAGTTTGTATAGCCTGCCTCTCAACCAAATCACCCCAAACGCTTTCAGGACATTAGCGTCCTTTATTATTTTGTCCATTGTTCGCATGGGTAGAGTAGATTTAGACTTTTTTGTGTATTGTTATTTTGCTTCGAAACAATCGGACGACCTCTATTTAAAAAGTCGGAATAAAGCTTGTTTCATTACTGATCGACCATCCAATGTTCCGAGGTGGAAAGATCAGTTTGTGTATGTACGTCCCCCGCAGCCTTACCCTTGGGCGCCCACCCCCTGGCTCACAGAGGTGCCCCTAAAACCTGCTCGTCCTGCCACCAACCCAATCTTCGACCATCGCATACAAGTGTGGAACTCAAATCTCGTCGCTTCTACTCCTCTACTCGAGGATGATAACCTTCTCCACTATTGTGGAATTTTGACCCATAAAGCATTTTCTCCTCCTCTCGCCGAGACCATTTTCCAAATTCGCATCGATCCTAAACTTGTTGAAGTTAATAAGACAGCTCGAGCAGGTGCTCGAGTCATCATTATTTCATGCTTTGAATTTATTACGTTTTATGTCGTCGATGGAATTTTGACTAGCTCCGTTGTTCGTGCAGAGGGATTTTTGCATAAGTCAGACCTCAAGAAATCTGGCGATAGGAGGTCTGCCCATAAGGACACCCCGGCCAATGTCGAGAAGGCTAAGGGGCAATCCTCGACCAAAGACGTGACCTCTCGACCGGAGAAATCCAACACTGGCGCTTCCCCTCGCTCGAGTAAACAACAGGCTCCTCTTTCTCCATCCAGGCAAGTCGAGCGCCATCCTAGTCATTCGACCAGAGAGAGCGATGCATCCAAGAAACGCCCTCGGTCCGAGGTAACTAGTCCGCATTCTGCCAATCCTCCACCCTCCCCCAAGCGGCCACAACTTGAGGCAGCTTCTACAGGGAATCCCCTTTCCTTGCACTCTCCTCTCTCTTTGGTGTCAGCCGGACCTCGGGAGGCTGTGTCTCGGCTGATGAGCTTCCTGCCATTCGACGATACGCACCGATGGGGGGTGAATCGTCGCAATCAAGCAGAATATGGCATTCGCGCAGTGACACAGGTATATTTCTTTTCTAGCATTATCTTTGAGTATCCTGCCTTGCGTCCTTCTCATTCTTCTTCTTACTACAGACTCTGGTCTCTATCGTGCCTCTTCTCGAGTAGGCGATGAATGGCACTGGTCGCCCAATTCCTGTGCTTGAGGGCGACAACAGGCGCCTCGAGGAGGAAAATAGGAGGTTGAAGGCCGAGAAAGAGGACCTGCTCAAAACACACCACGCCTTGGCGGAGCAGCTAAAAAAAGATGATCAGCGCTACAAGGATGCGTTGAAGGGCAAGGATAAAGCCCTTGAAGTGGAGAGGGCTGGTCGGAAGAAAGAAGTCGAAGCCGCTGTTGTTACTGCGATCGAGCAGTCTCGTCGGGCTTTGTGGAGGACCCAAGTTGGTCAGACTTTTCTCCAGGCCTATCGGGAGCAGCTGATCAAAGACTACCTATGCTCGACGGTGTTCCTTAAGGAGGCTACTGAGATGGGGATGGACTTCTACACCTACAGCATGGAGGAGGTCGAGCGCCAGCTGAAAGAGATGGGGTTCACAGGCGAGATCGACCAGGACAAGACATGGGAGGCAATTCCCTCTGCACGCTCTTTCGATATGCCTAAGCCCGGCGAGGCGCCCCTGGTTCGCCTTTCTGTGGCCGTTCTTCCTCCCCAGTCTTTGACCACCAATGCTCCCTCTTCTATCTCCAATCCATCTGCCTCAGCCACCGCTCAATCTGCTGCCGCCTCCGTCTCCTCGAGCGCCGCCTTGCACTCGACCAATACTACTTGTGTCCCCTTTGTGGCTACTCAGTCGACCACGGCGGCTCAGTTGGGTTTTGCTGCTTTTGCCTCGTCAGCTGCGAGCATTCCATCAACTGTTGCTGCCATGTCCTCGGCCATGTCTGCCCAGTCGACTTCTACAGTGCAGG
The DNA here is from genome assembly GCA_902706635.1 of Striga hermonthica. Lineage (NCBI taxonomy): Eukaryota > Viridiplantae > Streptophyta > Magnoliopsida > Lamiales > Orobanchaceae > Striga > Striga hermonthica. Next base: position 1,880,252 of record CACSLK010034236.1, on the reverse strand, counting down.
CATCTACTGTTATGTCTTCACCCTCCACCGCCGCTGCACAGTCGACTGGCGCTGCTCCGTCTACCACTGCCCCTTCAAAGTAGCTTAGGCATTGACGATGTATTTTCATATTTTATTTTGGTGCAGTTTGTAATCTTGTACTCTTAATTGCATGGAATGAAAGTTTTAATTTTGTTTTCCTCGTGCTGTGTGATGCTTTTATTTTGCCACTCCTTGTGCTGCTTTGTATTATGACTTTCTATGGAGATATTAATTGTAATCCTTGTCGTGTGGATGATCTCTCCATATCCACGACCACTTGCCCACCTCTTTAGGTAGAATGGTTATCTTTGTGCTCGACGCCCTTCATGGCATGAAATTAATCGTCGCCTGACAATGTGACAAGCCATAGTAACCACTTGCTGCTTTTAAATGAGTATAAACATATTGTCTGGTACTCGTCCGTCCCTTGGTCAAGATGTTCCGAGAAAGAAAGACCTTGGTCTTATCACATTCCAACCCCTTGGTCGGGATGTTCTGAAAACAAGCGACCTTCGCCCATCCCTTGGTCGGGATGTTCCGAAAATGAAGAACCTTGGTCTTCTCACTTGCCCACCCCAAGGGATGTTCCGAAAACATTGTGGTCGTCCAGCCCTTGAGGCGTGGACGTTGTCGACCACATGCCCACCCCTTGGAGTGTTCCGAAAACAAGTGACCTTCGCCCACCCTTTGGTCGGGATGTTCCAAAAACGAAGAACTTTGGTCTTCTCACTTGCCCACCCCAAGGGATGTTCCGAAAACATTGTGGTCGTCTAGCCTGGAGGCGTGGACGTTGTCGATCACATGCCCACCCCTTGGAGTGTTCCAAAAACAAGCGACCTTCGCCCACTCCTTGGTCGGGATGTTCTGAAAACGAAGGAATTTGGTCTTCTCACTTGCCCACCCCAAGGGATGTTCCGAAAACATTGTGGTCGTCCAGTCCGGAGGCGTGGACGTTGTCGACCACATGCCCACCCCTTGGAGTGTTCCAAAAACAAGCGACCTTCGCCCACCCCTTGGTCAGGATGTTCCGAAAACGAAGGACTTTGGTCTTCTCACTTGCCCACCCCAAGGGATGTTCCGAAAACATTGTGGTCGTCCAGCCCGGAGGCGTGGACGTTGTCGACCACATGCCCACCCCTTGGAGTGTTCCGAAAACAAGCGACCTTCACCCACCCCTTGGTCGGGATGTCTTTAAAACGAAGGACTTTGGTCTTCTCACTTGCCCACCCCAAGGGATGTTCTGAAAACATTGTCGTCGTCCAGCCCGGAGGCGTGGACGTTGTCGACCACATGCCCACCCCTTGGAGTGTTCCGAAAATAAGCGACCTTCGCTCATCCCTTGGTCGGGATGTTCCGAAAACGAAGGACTTTGGTCTTCTCACTTTCCCACCCCAAGGGATGTTCCGAAAACATTGTGGCCGTTTAGCCCGGAGGCGTGGACGTTGTCGACCACATGCCCACTCCTTGGAGTGTTCCAAAAACAAGCGACCTTCGCCCACCCCTTGGTCGGGATGTTCCAAAAACGAAGGACTTTGGTCTTCTCACTTGCCCATACCAAGGGATATTCTGAAAACATTGTGGTCGTCCAGCCTGGAGGCGTGGACGTTGTCGACCACATGCCCACCCCTTGGAGTGTTCCGAAAACAAGCGACCATCGTCCACCCCTTGGTCGGGATGTTCCAAAAACGAAGGACTTTGGTCTTCTCACTTGCCCACCCCAAGGGATGTTCCGAAAATATTGTGGTCGTCCAGCCCGGAGGCGTGGACGTTGTCGACCACATGCCCACCCCTTAGAGTGTTCCGGAAACAAGCGACCTTCGTCCACCCCTTGGTCGGGATGTTCCGAAAATGAAGGACTTTGGTCTTCTCACTTGACCACCCCAAGGGATGTTCCGAAAACATTGTGGTCGTCCAGCCTGGAGGCGTGGACGTTGTCGACCACATGCCCACCCCTTGGAGTGTTCCGAAAACAAGCGACCTTCGCCCACCCCTTGGTCGGGATGTTCCGAAAACGAAGGACTTTGGTCTTCTCACTTGCCCACCCCAAAGGATGTTCCGAAAACATTGTGGTCGTCCAGTCCAGAGGCGTGGACGTTGTCGACCACATGCCCACCCCTTGGAGTGTTCCGAAAACAAGTTACCTTCGCCCACTCCTTGGTCGGGATGTTCCGAAAACGAAGGACTTTGATCTTCTCACTTGCCCACCCCAAGGGATGTTCCGAAAACATTGTGGTCGTCCAGCCCGGAGGCATGGACGTTGTCGACCACATGCCCACCCCTTGGAGTGTTCCAAAAACAAGCGACCTTCGCCCACCCCTTGGTCGGGATGTTCCGAAAACGAAGGACTTTGGTCTTCTCACTTGCCCACCCCAAGGGATGTTCCAAAAACATTGTGGTCGTCCAGCCCGGAGGCGTGGACGTTGTCGACCACATGCCCACCCCTTGGAGTGTTGCGAAAACAAACGACCTTCGCCCACCCCTTGGTCGGGATGTTCCGAAAATGAAGGACTTTTCTCTTGCTTCGAATGATGGCGAGCATGGGTTGCGTCCGTGGTTCCACGTGCATCCAACAAGAAATTCCAAAGAAATTGGATAAGTGATCGGCTTGTATTATACGTATCGAATTTAGGATCCATGTAACCACATATAAAGATTGACTATGCCGTTAAATAGATCAAACCGAACTTGTAAATGACATGTTGTGAGAAATTAATGGTAGATATGAATAGAAATCAGTAATCATAGAAATTGATTATTTTGGCAATCCTTGAACAAAATTCGCTTCGAAGCTACATTAATCCAATTTGCTCGAGCATAAAAAAAGGAATCACAACTTGTAAATAACATGTTTATACATAATATTTTTTAAGATTACCTACGTTCCACGACCTGGCTAGCGATCTGCCCTCAGCGTCCTTCAAGGAATATGCTCCTCCTGCATGGACTTATTCGACCAAGTATGGTCCTTCCCAATTAGGCTCTAGCTTTCCTACATGTTTGAGCACGTCCACCCTTTTCCAGACTAGATCGCCCACCTGAAATCAGCGGATTTTCACTTTCCTGTCATGGGCTGCTCTCATTCGTTGTTTGTACACCTCCACTCTGGTCGAGGCTTGTTCCCTGAGTTCTTCAATCGTATCCAAGGCAGTCAGCATGAGTTCTTCATTCTGCTCCTGGTCATACGCGCTCATTCGTTGGGATTGCAATTCTAGTTCGACCGGCAACAATGCCTTCATCCCATAGACCAGGCTGAAAGGTGTCTTCCTAGTGGTCGACCTCGGGGTAGTTCTGTAGGCCAAGAGTACGGATGTCAACTCGTCGACCCACGCCCCCGAAGCTTTTTCCAGTCTTGTCTTCAGCCCGTTCAATATAATCCTGTTGGTCACTTCCACTTGCCCATTGGCTTGCGGGTGGGCGACGGAGGCGAAGTGCTGCTCGATTCTCATATCCTCGCACCATGCCCTAACCCGCTTGCCATTGAATTGCGTTCCATTATCAGATATCAAAACTTTGGGAACCCCGAATTGACAGCAAATGTTGTTGTACATAAATTGGATTACTTTCTCCTCAGTGATCCTGGCCAGCGGTTCAGCTTCCACCCACTTTGTAAAGTAATCGACCGCCACGACCAAGAATTTTCGTTGCCCTGTTGCATGTGGCATTGGCCCCACCAGGTCGATTCCCCACTGCGCGAACGGAATTGGTGCACTCATAGTGGTCATTGTCTCAGTGGGTTGGTGGATAAGCGGGCCGTGTTTATGACATTGCAAGCATCTTTTGGTCATCTCCTTGGCATCTGCCTTCATAGTCGGCCAGAAATACCCTGCTCTCAAAATTTTTGCCACCATGGCTCCAGCCTTGTTGTGGTCGATGCAGCATTCTTCGTGCACCTCTCTGAGGACATACTGGCCTTCTTCCTTGGTCACACACCGCAAATGCGGTCCGGCATACGATCACTTGTAAAGAATCCCCCTTTGCTCGAAAAACCTTCTCAATACTTTGGTTGTTCCTTCTCTCAGCTCTTTCAGGATCAAAGCTCTCCAGTCTTCCACTTCCTCGATCTCTACCACTTTTGCTTCGACTACACTTCTCTCCATATGGAGCAGGGTCACGCTTCTGCTCTTACAGTCTACCAGAATTTGAGCAATTTTAAATAACAGATCGGCTCGACCATTCTCTCCTCTTGGTATTTGCATTAACTCGAAAGACCCGAATTCTTTCTTCAGCCTCTTCATATCGTTCAGATAACACTGCAGCTTGTCCTCCTTGATCTCGAAACACTCTTGGAATTGCCCGACTACCAGCTGAGAATCAGAGTGGACCTGGATTTCTCGAGCGCCTCCGTCTAGAGCCAGCTGCAGCCCCTTTATCACCGCCTCGTATTCTATATCATTGTCTGATATTCGAAACCCCATTTTAATAGTAAACTCCAAGTAATCTCCCTTGGGCGACACCAGGACTATGCCCAGGCCCGCTCCACTCCTCGAGACTGAGCCATCCGCGAAGAGTTGCCACATCCCGTCCATTTGCCCTTCCTCCTTCGTACCCTCCTGAATGAAATTGGCCAGAACTTGTGCTTTGATCGCCCTCCTTGGCTCATACAGGATAGAGTATTCGCTCAGTTCGACCGCCCACTTCACTAGTCGACCAGATACCGCCGGTCAGCCTAAAGTCTGCTCTAGAGGCATGTTTGTTCTCACCTTGACTCTATGGTTTAGGAAATATGGTCTCAGCTTTCGAACCGTCACGACCACCGCTAATGCACATTTCTCAATCTCTGAGTACCTCAACTCTGCTCCCTGCACTACTCGACTGACATAGTATATTGGAAACTGTGCTACCCCCTCCTCATGTAGTAGCACCGAGCTTACTGCATTCTCGCCCACTGATATGTAGAGAAGAGCTCTTCTCCCTGTACTTGCTTAGCTAGTAAGGGCAAGTTTGCCAACACCTCCTGCAACTCCTCCAAGGCCTTTTGGGCTTCCTCCGTCCACTGGAATTTCAAGCTCTTCTTCAACGTCCTGAACAGAGGACCACTCTTCTCAGCCACTTTAGAGATGAATCTGCTTAACCCTGTTATTCGACCAGTCAGTATTTGAACCTCCTTCACACTAGCCGGTGGCTTCATCTCGATCACCGCTCTCACCTTCTCAGGATTCACCTCTATTCCCCGCTTTGTCACCATATATCTTAAGAACTTCCCTGCCTTCACGCCAAATAAGCACTTGGTTGGATTAAGCTTCATGCCGTATCTCCTCAGCGTTTGGAAAGTCTCCCTCAGGTCGCCCACATGATCCACTTCCACCCTGCTCTTCACCAACATGTCATCGACATATACCTCCATATTTCTTCCTAGCTGGCCTTTGAAAATCTGGTCGACCAATCTTTGGTAAGTGGCCCTGGCGTTCTTTAACCCAAATGGCATGACCACATAACAATAGGTGCCTTTGTTTGTTATGAAGCTCACCCTCTTCCAATCTTCTCTTGCCACGGGGATTTGATGGTACCCCTGCGAGGCATCCATGAGACTGAGCAGTTCGCACCCCGCTGTGGAATCTACCAGTTGGTCAATCCGTGGCAGTGGGTATAGATCCTTTGGGCAGGCCTTATTCAGATCACGAAAATAAATGCACATCCTCCATTTTCCTCCTGACTTGGACACCATCACCGTGTTGGATAACCATTTAGGGAACTGGATCTTCTTGATGTGCTCGGCGTTCAACAATTTCTCGACCTCTTGCTCGATTATCCTGTCCATTTCCACGCCGTGGTGTCTCTTCTTCTGTTTCACTGGTCTCACACTAAGGTCAATATTTAGCCTGTGCTCGATCACTCTGGCTTCTATCCCCGTTAATTCTTCCGCCGTATACGCGAATATATCCGCTAACTCCCTTATCAAACCGACCAGCTTCGATCAATCGGTTCTTCAAGCTCCTTTCCAATCCTAAACTTCCGATCATCACTTCCTTGTACCATCTGGACTTCCTCGACCTCACCACCAGGCTGTATGTCCATCTTCCCTTTTCCTTTGTCTTGCCATCCCTTCTCCTCCTTCGACCTCGACCCTCCTGGTCGATCGGGCTTCTCTTCCTTGCCTTTCAATTGTTTTTTCAACATCTGCCTGTTATTGCTGACTGTGGTTTGGTAGCAACTCCTCGAGGTAAGATGGTCCCGTGCAATCTTGCCCACATTTTCACCCACAGGATATTTGAATCTTGCCCACATTTTCACCCACAGGATATTTGATCGTCATGTGGTATGTATGTTGGTGTTATATACTTAAGCTTTGCTTTAGTGGATATTACACTTGTTATTTCTTGATGAATGAGAATTATGTTTGGTTAAATAAGTTCCACGTTCTGTTGTTTTGCATGTAGATAAGTGGGTCGTCATCGGGCGTACCGAAGATCACTATATCAGTTACTTGCGAAACAAGAATCATTGGTTCACAACCTAGATGGAATTGAACAACCCATCGGAACAGTTGTAGTGTCAACCGTACGGTTTGTCTTGACCGATTAGTTTCACTAGTACATTTATGTATTGAACAGGATCCCAGAGAGGGATGTTCGTTTTATACTGATCGTCGTAAACGAACTAGGCCTCAGTTAATTATTGCGTGCTCTGAACCCGTAAGATATTAAATAGGCATGTGCACATAATTGTTGTTGCTTTGATTCTTTGGGTGAGATCCAAGTCGGGTCGACATACTTAATGAATTGGGTAATGACGTTATCTGTTCGATGTGTTATTAGGATATTTACGGTCACCATGTGCGTTAGTATGATGATGTACCCGAAGTGAGTTCATGAAGGAATATTATGCTAAACCCTGCAGGTGGATTTATTCCGGCATAATATGAATGCTATGAGCGAGCGCTAGCTTCGGTAATATAATATATTAATTAATTCTTGATTATTAGTGATCGAATTAATTAATGGACATTATATCTTAAACATGGGGAGGTATATCGGATAATTATAATAAGGAGTCCCAAATGTAATTTGGGATAGGTGAGGGGAGTTCAATAATATTATTGTGGTGGACTTTAATATTATTAATATATTAATTGTGGGGTTGCTCCATAGTATTAATATATTAGAAGCCCTTATCCTATTCTCCTTAGGGTCCCTACTGTAGCTCTATATATACAACATTAGGCTCATGGAAGAAGAGAAGAATTCCACAATTTGGAAAATTCGTCCCCCCCCTCTCTCTCTCTCTTCCAAGGAGTAGTTCTATTTCTTGTGCTCCACTGATACAAGATCTAGATAGCTGTTTGAGAATACAGTAGAAGATCTTAAGGTATATACTATCAGACATCCAAACCGGAGACCAAAACCAGCAAGTGACCATACCACGGCGATCAGGACGACGAGACGAAGAGATCGGCGTCGAGATCACCGCCAGCCCCCGCCGCACGCGCCCGCACGCGCCACCGGAAGGTTGCAGTAGCAGGGACTTACTCGCGCGCGTGAGAGCGCGTGAACGCTCCATTTTCTGATCGGTCAATGCCGTTGACTTCGCCGTGACGCCAGCCTTCCGGATTGGTCAAGTTTGTTCGATTCCGAGAAGATTTTAGTTGCGGTCAACTGTTCGGGCCAGCCAGATCTACATAAATTTTCAGCAGTAAGTTTTCTTCATCAAACCTTTAGATCCGCTGCGCATAGGTTTATGTTGAATGTTTGTCCGTGATTTGTGCATATCGAGATCCTCATATGTCCCAACAATGTAGACACGACCGCCTGGAACGGTTCAGCCCTGTTTGCCCCAAAATGATATTATACGACGACTCTGCACCAGCAACCGCGAAGCGCACCATTCTGACTTTCCGAGTATCGCCCGACCCCAATGCCACAGTTAGACTTACCTCGCCCATTGGCATCACCTCTCCTCCGTTGAAGCCATACAATGCTGTCGCTACCAGTTTCAATTCCAGATTCAAATGCTTGTTGATTTGGGCGAAACAGTCATAGAACATCACATCGACCGAGCTTCCAGTGTCGATGAACACCCTCTTCACGTCGAAACCCGCTACCTCTGCCGTGATGACCAACGCGTCATTATGGGGCAATAAAACCCCCTCCGCATCTTCTGCACGAAAGCTGATTACTGGCATTCGACCAGTTATCCCGACCTCCTCCCTTATGCACTTCAGTGCTCGTACATGCCCCTTTCGTGCATTGTTCGAGTCTCCATCGGTGGGCCCTCCTGAGATCATATAAATTATACCTCTCTTCGCGGGCATCTCCCCCCTCGGCCCTTATCGACCATTGTCCTGTCACCTTCTCCTCTCCCTCCTAGTGTCATCTTCTCTGTCGTCGTTCCTATCACTCCGCGCTACTGAGTCCTCCCTGCACCTTCGTCTCTCCTTACCTCGTGGTCGATCACGGATGACAAACTCTTTCAAGTGTCCCGCCCATATGAGACGCTCAATTTCGTCTTCCAAGTGCCTACAATCCTCCGTGTTATGTCCATAATCTCTATGGAATCTGCAGTATTTATTCGACCTGGGTTTGGTTGGTCCTTCAAACCTCGTCGTCGGCCACGTGATCTCCTTGCTCTCCAGCTTCTCCTCGATGGCAGCCAAGACTTCGCCCACCTGGGTGTTGATAGGAGTAAAATGGTTATATCTTTGGCCATTCGGTAACCGGGGTCGTCCTTGCCAGTGATCTTCTCGTCCTCCACGGAATGAATTTCGCCCATCCCTTCTGGGCGACAGCTTCTTAGATGAGCCACCTTTTGGAGAATTCTTTCTAGGTGATCCCCTCCTGGGCGAGCCCAGCCTTTCTTTCCCTTGCTCAGGTTTCGCCACCTCCTCGAGCTTGGCAAATTCAGCCTCTGTTTCTTCCAAATTGATGTACTTCTTGCATATTTTAAGCACCTCATCGTAAGTTCGAGTAGGCATCTTTGCTAATGACGTACGACATGGCCCTGGTCGTAGACTCCTAATCAATCCTCCAGCTTTCACCTCGTCGCCCGCCGTGGGCACCTCTAAGCACATCTGATTGTATCGAGCAACATATTTCCGCAGAGACTCTTTCTCGCCTTGCCGCATTGCCATCAGAGTGAGATACGTCTTCTTTTGCGCGACCGCACTTGAATATTGGTTGGTAAGCTGCCCTGCAAAATCCTCAAAGTCTCTGATCGAACCGGGAGCTAATTGATGGAACCAGTCGAGCGCGTCTCCTCGTAAGGTCGATAGGAAAGCCCTGCAACTTACCAGATCTGAATACCCGTGCAAGACGAACATGTTTTCAAACGCCCTCACATGCCTCGACGGATCGCTCGACCCATCAAAGATAAGATTTATCTCCCGGAAACTCGCGGGCGATGGTGCAGCTAGAATTTTCCTCGAGAACGGATGTCCTCGAGCACGCCTGTCCGGCCTTCCCTCCACTTTCTCTTGCAGCTGTCGGAGTTGCTCAGCCATCCTCTCCATTGTCCTATCTCTGGGTTCTCCTCCTCCTCCATAACTTGACACGTCCTCCTCTTGAGTCCCCGGTACCGTGGTCGGTATGGTAGCAGCCTGAGATGTCTGGTGATTGACCTGCTGCACAGCTTGCACCGCCGCGTTGGCCATCATCCTCTGCATCTCTTCCCTCGTCATGGTCACCATTTGTTGAGCAGGGGGTTGCGGTGCTCCTCCTGTTGGTGGTGCCATCGTCTGTGCCAATGGTCCGACCTATTGCGCGCACAACCGGACCTGCTTGCAACGGCGCAAGGGCCACCGTCGGGATTGCTTCACGAGTTTCGTGTCCTCTACTCGTGCCTTCTCCTCCACCTGGAATCGCCGCACTTTGAGGCATCGGCGTTGGGGTTATCGGTGTTTGTGATGGCCCAGAGAAACCAGGTGGAGGACCCATTCCCATCGGTCTGTCCGTCGTCCACGCCTCGTCGAACGACGACTGCAAATTCACTCGAGGAATTCCGTCCGCCATAGCTGAGCTCAGAACACAACTTTTCGAACAGAAGTTCTACATACGGCGCCAATAATACAAGTCTCGCACCCCGACCGGCTGGAAATCGCCTCAAGCTCGTTCTCCTCGCCGGTTGAACACGGAACCTACACGAAACTCCCACACCGGAGGTTTTTTTCGGTGAAGAGCCTCCAACGCTCAAGTCAGATCTTGAGAGAGAAAGTATATGAGTAAATATGTGAGAGTATGAGAAAAATTGTATCGAAAAGTGAGGATTCTCGTCCCTATTTATAGGGACGAGCTACATGTTCTACACGCGTGGGTAGGGCGTGGTCGTACAGAATTGATCGAACAGCAGAATGCACAAGGGAATCTCCAGCATGTGAGAGGGGGACACGCGGCTATGAGTGGCTTATGGTTGGCCAAACTCGCCCTACCCGCGCGTGTAGAACAGGTAGCTCGTCCCTATAAATAGGGACGAGAATCCTCACTTTTCGATACAATTTTTCTCATACTCTCACATATTTACTCATATACTTTCTCTCTCAAGATCTGACTTGAGCATTGGAGGCTCTTCATCGGAAAACACCTCCGGTGTGGGAGTTTTGTGTAGGTTTCATGTTCAACCGGCGAGGAGAACGAGCTTGAGGCGATTTCCAGCCGGTCAGGGTGCGAGACTTGTATTAGTGTGTCTTTATAAAGAAATCACATGATGGACTTGTGATAATTGATGTCTATGTTGATGATCTTAATATTATTGGGACAACAAATGAAATTCGAGAAGCAGTCATTTTCCTGAAAGACGAATTTGAAATGAAAGATCTCGGAAAAACCAAATATTGCCTCGGCTTACGGATAGAGAGAGTACAAAATGTGATATTTGTCCATCAATCTAACTATACTAAAAGAGTACTGAAACGATTTAATATGGACAAAGCTAATCCCCTTAGTACTCCGATGGTTAACCGAACATTGGATGTTGAAAAGGATCAATTTCGACCTTGTGAAGAAAATGAAGATGTACTTGGTCCTGAGGTACCATATATGAGTGCAATAGGGGCTCTTATGTATCTTGCTAATTGCACCAGACCGGATATATCTTTTGCTACCAACTTACTAGCAAGATATAACTCGTCACCTACGAGGAGACACTAGAATGGAATCAAGCATATATTCCGATATCTCCAAGGAACAATCGATCTGATATTATTTTACTCAAATGATAAAAAACATGAAATGATTGGTTTTGCAGATGAAGGATATTTATCAGACCCACATAAGGCGAGATCTCAAACTGGCTACGTTTTCACTATTGGTGGAACTGCATTTTCTTGGCGTTCTCAGAAACAAACACTAGTTGCTACATCTTCAAACCATCCTGAAATCATTGCACTGCATGAAGCAACTAAGGAAAGCATCTGGCTCAGAAACATGACTCAACACATTCAACAAGCCAGTGGATTATCGAATAATAAAGACCCGACGGTGATATTCGAAGACAATGCATCATGTGTCGCTCAGATCAAAGAAGGATACATCAAGAGTGACAGAACTAAACATATCCCACCAAAGTTCTTCTCATACACTCAAGAGCTTGAAAAGAACAAACAGATCAAGATTCAATACATCCGATCAAGTGATAACGCAGCAGATTTATTTACAAAGGCACTCCCAACTACAACATTTCGAAAGCATGTCCATAACATTGGAATGAGACATATTCGAGATTTGCATGGATGATAACTCGTGGGGGAGCATGTGCGGCTGTACTCTTCCTTATCTCGGTTTTTTTCCCATAGAGTTTTTTCGGATAAGGTTTTTAATGAGGCAACATAAACGCACGTTGCATAGTGATTATTCTAAGGAGGAGTGTTATAAAATTAGCAAGTGGAATGAACCACTATGCACTCACATTGCACTGTTTGTAGGGATGTGAATAGTAAATTAGGTATGGAGAGATGAATGATTTGTATAAAATTGTCGGTAGAAGTTGTCTATAAAAGGCATTATAAATGAAGTGAAAAAATGCTCAATTCAAAAGAAGAAAAATATTCAGTATAATTTATATCCGTTTCCAATTTTCTGTTCTTTTATCTTTCACATTTTTATAACAAAATCTTTGATATTCTCGCCTTACAATATAAGCCAGCTCAGCTCCATTCGTGAAGAAGTTTCACAAATGGAGTCGCTTCTTTGTTCAAATTTTTTAATTTCATCAGCTCATGCAATATTCCGGACAACTTATTCCATAAAACGATGTCGGAACAAATCGGTGGGGAGAAATTTTCAGTCTTCTCCCCTTGTTGTCCGTTCGAAAAGGTCTAGCTATCAAGGTACTATACCCTTATGCGTAATTCAATTTTTTTTTTTTTTTTTTTTTGTTTTTTGGGAAAAGTGCATATAATTTGTGCATTTTCTTTGTTATTCATGCGTGAAAGAGCGAAAATTGTTGTGAATGCTTTTGTTGCAACTTAGGCGCGCGCTGTTATTGTTAATATTTGGATTATTTATGATTTATGATCAAGTGTATTGATTTTTAGGATTAATTTAGTGTTTGGGTGTCATAAGAGTTTGGACATTGTTTTCCATTTGTACTATTGTTGTTGTTCTTGACGATAAGGAAAAGAAGTTTGATGGCTGTCAGCAATCAACATATGGGAAAACTGCTCCTGTTTTAAGATTAGTGTGAAAAAAGTTGTTTCGAAAACAAATTAGACTGTGTGTAGTTGGAAATGAGATAAAAAAAAAGTGTAACTTTACTGTTGATTTGGTGATTTTTTTTTAGTGAAATAGTGGAATGTTGTCGTCAATTGGTCGATACGAGCGACTCAAAAGTCGATGAGTGTATGCTTGTTTTTTGAGGGGAAAAGAAGGTGTACAATTTGATTGATTATATATCATATTTTCGTGACCTTTTTTTACGGCATATCAATATATACAATTGTTTATTTGGCCTTCTGTTTGTGCTTTCATTAAACCAAAGACAGTGTTTTGATTTAGATTTTCAGGAGTACGCCAAACCGTCACAACTGTTACCAGCTACAGAAGTTAGGGATTGTAAGGATGCCTCAGTTGGGAAGATGGTTTCTTCTTTTGTGTCTGACAAATCAGTCTCCTTGTTCAAAGTCGAGATACAGACAAGTAAAATTTACGGGTCAGGTCTTTGTGACATGAACTCCTTGATTTTATTGTGTTTGATTGACGAGGATGGTCGTGCGATTTTACAAAGATTACCTGCTACTTCATTTGGAGCTACTGATATCGATGATGTTTTGCATTTTCAAAGAGGCGCTGTTGATGAATTTGCTTTTGTGGGGCCCAATATTGGGAAAATTGCAGCCGTTTGGATCAGCTTGAATTCAGGTTAGTCTTTTTTTCAGAACATATAAGTTATTTTGTGTTGTATAAATGGTTTTGAACACCTAATCTTTTGATACTCATTTGGCTGCATATATATTTGTACATTCCAAAATTGGCATTTGAAAGAAATGAGGGAATCAGACATTACCTTAAAATTAGTCTAATGATGACAAACAAGTATTGATTGTGCCAAAAATCATAGAGGATACTTATGGGTCGTGTGTGGATGAGAAATGGATAAAGGGAATTTTTGGTTTCATATCCCTGTTTTTTGTGATAACTTCTGGTTACTCGAGTAGCTGACTGTGGCTCTTTTCTCCGTGAAACAATTATATATAATTATCTAGAGTGGAAAATGTTAGTCCATTTGGAGCTGGGAGAGTCAATGTTGACAATTCTTCTGGCATCGTGCAAATAATGGACTAGATCAAAATGACTCAATTAAATTCTAGTGCTTCTTCTATTAGTGAAGTTTCTAGAAAAAATATATCAAACGACGCAACGCACCTTGGGTCGCTATGGAAACAGCCTCCTTGTATAATTACAAGGGTAAGGTCTGCGTACAACTGACCCCCCAGACCCCAACCTGTTTGGGAATATACTGGGTATGTTGATGTTGATGATGATGATCTAGAGTGGAAAATGTTTAATGCTGTACCAGTAGACGAGATTGTGGAACGCATAATGTCTTTTTTTTTAACACTTTCAGATGAACAACAAAATCGAAATCCTGTGCTCGACATGTGCTGCTTTTTCAGTATGAAGAACATAATAAGCACTGTAACACGATTAAATTTCTCTAAAGCAAACACTCAGCATAGAAACAGAAATTCCAAGAGTATAAAAAACTAAACTTGATTGATCTGAAATCCATCCTACACATAGATAAGGATTTACATTTAAATACCATGATTACATCCAAATAACAGTTTCTTTTACTTGTGCTCTTTATTCTCGGTTATAAAGGATGTGATTTACTATCCACACGCCTTTTGTTTTATGTTCAAAATTCGTTTTCTCCTTTGCTATGAATGTCAGGTCAATGGAGAATAGGTGGCATAAGTTTGACTGTCAGCTCTCATAGTCAACCTTCATATCTAGAAAATACCCCCGAAAACAAACCTCTAACCAGTTTACAGTACGATTTCGAATGCGAAGACATCTTGCTTGGCGAGAAAAGTGATGCTCCTATGATGGAATTCAGACCTCGATCAATAACCTCATTCTCGGACAACGAGTCAACCTTATTTGATTCCACGAATGCACCACCCTCCTTCGATAGACCCACCGCAGCATATGAGCAAAGCATGAAGGAATATTCGTACCTAAAATTCTCGTTGTTATTATACGACACGGTGCTGATTCTGGCAGGTTCCACATTTGCGTATTTCTCGGTTGGTGAAAATGCTTCGTTCGTGTTCTTGGTGGGTGGACTGTTCGGATTCTTTTATCTGTTATTGCTGCAAAAGTCGGTAGATGGTATATCGGCTCAGGATTTCGTCCCAGGTGAGGATAGTGAGAGCTCTGGTCAAGTTTTCGGAAGTTTGAATCTGAAGGGGCCCATTTCGAGCCTGGCACTGGCATTTGCATTTGCTGTAGCGGCTTTGAAGTATGGCTTGGGTGAGGGTGCTGTTAGGTTGACCCCAAAAGATGTTATATTTGGGATGATGGGATTTCTCATGTGTAAGGTGTCGGTGGTGTTGGCTGCGTATAAGCCGGTGAGCCTTAGTTTACGAGATAAGAAATAGATTCTGCGATTTCTCGCATTGTTATGCATACATTTTGTACATAGTTATGTAATTAGGTAACTGGAAGAATGGTTGCCAAGCGCTTAATTACAAAATTGCATTTGGCATTTAACATAATAACGAAAAACCCCCATATCTTTCGAAATATGACAGATCGATACCCCTTGATATTTTTAGCTTTGTATTTCAATATTCTTGAGAAAGTGCAGAAACGCTCAAAGGGGTTGTTTGTGATAGTTTGAGGGCTATTTGTACCTTTTATGAAAATTAACTCAAATGTGTTCATGCTAGCTATTTGAGCTTTACTGATGGAGAAAAAAATTACTAAAGGCCAGCCTTATAGTTTCACGTCTCTTGATATTTTTCTACAGTCCAGTTGTAAATACCCATGATTCTGATAATGGTCTAACTTTGAATTTTTTTTTTTTTTTTTTTTTTTTTTTTTTTTTTATATGGTTTGATACTAGTCGATGACAACTACTTTATCTATTTGCACTTAATGGTTTCATTTTAATTTAATGTGGTAAATTATTTTATTTTATTTTATTATATAGGTACGTGATTTGAAAATGTCAAAATGATTAGTTATTCGATAAGATGTTTTAATGTGTGGATAATTAAATATTTCAATTTGCTAATATACGTAATTGTCACCGTGACTTGGATTAGAGCGCATGGCATTTGTCAATTATCACCACGGCTTGCTTTGTCCTTTTTGTAATTAGGTGCTTTAGCATTTTCTCTCTTTTTATACAATGCCTGTTAGATATTTTTTTTTTTTTT
>CACSLK010034236.1:1821457-1854567 GCA_902706635.1 Striga hermonthica | reverse complement strand
ACATATATATATATATATATATATATATATATATTCTTCATCACCCACCTTATAAGTCTAATGGGCTACTCCTCCTTCCATCAATTGGTTTTGGGATGGAACCCCACTTGGACTTCATATGGGCTTTTACCGCTTTTGGTGCGCTTCATGTTAGTGGGACCGCACCCGTTTTTCCCCCAGTTTCTTACACTTTGAAATTCCATAAATTCTTGGAGTTTTAAAGCCACCAGAAAATGTATGTGGTGAGTTGAATTATTTCCTCTAATATAGCTTTCCTATACATAGAGCACACAGACCACCACCGTGTTTAAATTTGGGGTTTGCTGGCCCAGTGTAGTCCCAACTCACAGGTGTCAGCCTCCAAACTAATTTTGCTCTTCTACATTGTAACAATAAGTGTTCTAGTGTCTCAATGTCCTCTCCACAGCTCTGGCAAATGGGATCCAGGTCTATATCTCTATGCTTCAGATTTTCACTAGTAGACAGAGTGTTATTGTAACATTTCCAGATAAACTGTCTAAGTTTACCTTTTCCTTTCAAACTCCAATCCCTTTTCTTCACTTTCTTCTTGGAGACAGTAGAGAGGCTACCTTCAGCATTATCCAATTTTTTCAGGCTAAACTTAGAGTAGGCATTTGCAACAGAGTAAAGCCCTTTAGAATCAAGACTCCAAGACCACCTATCCTTCTTGCCAGGGTCCAATTCTTTCACCCTAAGGATTGCTTCAATTTCATCATGGTTGAACAGAGTTCTTAAGGTATCACCATTTCAGCTTCTGCCATTACTTTCCATCAACTCCTCAACATAAATCAGGTGATATTCTCTCCTTTTTCTCAACAGGCCTTTATCCTTCATCAGATCTGGTACCTAAGGTTCATTCCAAATGTGGGTTGAAGCACCATCTCCAATTTTGACTTTGAAAAACTTTTTGTACTTGTCCTTCACCCTCATCCTAGTAGACCAAAGCCAAGAAGCAGAAGAGGATTTGTTTTTCTGTAGAATAGAACATTGAGGAAAGTACCCACTCTTCAAAATCTTACTAACCACCAGGTTGAGCTTGGATAACACTCTCCATATCAGTTTAAGAATGAGCGCATCATTGAAGAGGAAGATATTCTTGAACCTTAACCCACCGAGCTCTTTTGGTAAGGTCACACTGTCCCATGATTTCCAATGCATGCCTCTTTGATGATTTTCTCCTTTTCCCCACCAAAAATAAGCACTGAGTCTAACAATCTCTTTACAAAACCCTTTAGGAAGACCAAAACAAGGCACATTAAAATTGACACTGCATCAATAACAACCTCAATTAAAACTTCTTTTCCTGCAGCAGATAGGAATCTGTTTTCGAATTAAGCAACTTGGCCTTCACAACATTCAACAAAAAAGAGAAAGTTTCAAATTTAGCTTTGCCAATAACTAAGGGAAGGCCAAAGTATCTTAAAGAAGAGAAAACATGAATTCTATTAAGTCTCAGACAACCATCCTGCTGAACGCTGGCTTCCACATTTTTGTTAAAGAAAATAGACGACTTTCTCATATTCACCTTCTGTCCCGTGAATTTTATAATTGCCCAGAATATAAAGAAGTTTCTCAGCCTGCAAGCAAGCAGCCACACTACAAACAAGAAGATCATCAACAAAGAGTAGGTGAGTAATCTATGGACCATCCTTAGAGCTCGGCGATAAGTGTTAAAGGAAATAACCTTGTGAAAATCGCGAGCTTTTAGAGCTCGGCGATAAGTGTTAAAGGCAATGACCTTGTGAAAAAACGTGAGCTTTTAAAGCTCGACGATGATTGTTAAAGGCAAAGTCCTTGTGATACATACGAGCTTAACGAGCTCGACGATGTTTATTATAAGAGCCCATTTTATTTGTAATCGTAAACTTTTTAAAGATTAGCTATAGGGTTTGGACCCTTAAGAAGCTCAGTAATGGTTATAAGGTTTTTTAGAATTCAACTTGATAAACTGGCCCATGCGATAATATGAATTCAGTATATGAAATAGACAACACAAATTTTATTGATAAAGGCATGTGGTCGAGCATACAAGAAAAAAAGCAATAAGAATTTATCCAAAGTAGAAGATGACCCCTCCTCGTTGCCTTCGCCACACCGAGCACCAGATCCCACCACGGGCAGTCGGTTGGCCGCGACCTATCCCCGTTTCAGCCGGTGGGGTCAGGAAGACCGGGGATCATGACGACCTCGTCAACAGAGCCCATGAATCCCTAGGCTTTGGCCTGAGCAAGGGTGCGCTACACCCCTCCTTGAAGTACTGGAGGCAGGCTGGGACGAGCTTACTGAGATAGTGACTGGTGTGATCATAATAATTGAGCAGCTCGACCCGATAGTGGTCTAGGAAGCGAGCCCCGTTATGGAGGAGATAAAAGAGACTTCACCGTCCTCCCGAGCCTGGATGACGTGCTGGTCCACGACTACCTTGAGGGACCCTAGCTCGGACTTCTTCGACGCCAGCTTCTCCTTAAGCTCGGCCGCCTCGGTTTTCTTAGATTAGAGTTGGGCAGTCTTTGGTCCAGCTCTTCCTTTTGGCAGTCGAACCCCTTCTTCATGCTGGCCTACGCAGCCCGAGCATTGTTATGGTCATCCTGAAGTTCATCCACATCAGAGGTGCCCTCTATCTGCTCGTGCAGAATAGGGGCAAGGCCGGCCAAAGCTTGTCAGGAGAAGGGGTTAATACCATTTATAAGGAAGATGGTTAGTACAGACAGGAAATTTGCGATGTTACCTTCACCAGGTTGTAGTAGGTGATGGAGGCTCGAGTCTGGCATCTTTCCAGCGAGAGGTTTCCTCCTCGGGGAAGATGGAAAGTAGGTAGGCAGCAGATGAGCTGATGTTTGTATTGCGCGCAAAGTGCACCGGCATCTCCAGAACGTTCTTGGGGCAAGTCTCCACTGGGCCTGCCGACTTGGCCTTTTTTAAGACAGCGTCACTGCTCTTTGAGCCCTTGCGCTTCAGCCTGGGCGGCTTTTTGGGAGCCTGCTCAGCCGAAGCTCGTCCTCCCTCGGCATTGGGGGTTTGCTCGGTAGCTAGAGGAGGCTGAGCGCCGGTGGTGGTGGTGGTCAAACCGATCGTCAGCACAACCAGCCTAACTGGCTGCGCAGGGTTCCCGACGGATACAAGAGTGGCCAGAGCCAAGCTGAAGACAACCTCTGGTATAGAGAAAAAACAACAAGTCAAGGCATGCATGATAATAAAAGGTAGTCAATTTCAAGGTAAACACCTACCGACGTCCACCATAGCCTCAGCTAGGCGATTGGATAAATTAAAATGCTTAAGGAGACAAGCATCAGAGGTGATGGGCACCACTTGCAGTGGGCGACAGTTCCATTATGTGATGATGGCGTCGTACGCAGCGTTAGGGCGAGGGTTCGAGCGTTGAGTAGGGAGCTCGTGGATCCACTCGAGTGAGAAGTCAAAGGTATTGGGCAGAGGGCGAAGATAGTAAAATTTTTTTTTCCAGCTATGGATTTTGGATTTTGGTTGGCCGAGAAAGCGAGCGTCATGGCGGGTAGAGAGGTAGTACGACGTGCCTAAGGGTTTTATCCAAAGGCAATAGGAGCACAGCTCGGGGTCTAGCCGACCTAGTCTAGCTCGGCAAACCATTATAAAGCCTACGAGCAGCCTGATGGAGTTGGGAGAAAAATGATTGATGGGAAGACGATATAACTTGCTAAGTTCTATTAGGTCGTCGCGAAGAGGGAATTTAACCCCAACGGTAGCTTGATCAAGTAAGAAAGTGTAAAAATCAGGGAGAGGGTTAGTATATGTGTTCCCAAAGCGAGGGACCTTGAGCGTCCATCTTCCAAGAAGCTCGATCTCCTCAAAGATTTTGGCAATCCTATCATTGGAGTATAAGGTGAGGGGGTTGGGAGGAGCCGACCTAATAATGGGAGCTACAACTTTGCCTTTGTTACTTACGACGGCCGACGTCAGAGTCATTCCCCGAGAAGCTATGGTCACTGGTGGCTTACCTTGGGGTTCTGAGTTTGAAGGGGAATGTGAATTCGAGTTAGTCGGAGGGACGAGGTGCTCTAAGGACATTATGGCGTGCAACACCAATTAATATTCAGTAAAGATAAAGGTATGAATTAAAAAATTTGAAGGAATAGCCGACGATCACTTACCAAAGAAAGACATAGCCGGAGTAGATGGTGGTTGTCGATCTGCATTGAAAAAAGCATTGGTCTGCTGTAGGTAGAGATCAAAATTTATGATAATAAGAGGGTAACGATGAGGACATTCGTAGGTGGTCTTGGGTATTTATACGAAACCGGGTTCTGAGGCATGGCAAAGGTCGACTAATCGTGGCCGTCTGATTTGACAACGTGATCGATGGTTCAATGAGTGGCGTGTGCGCAAAGAGTTATGGGGTGAGAGGATAGCCGATCGTGTCCATTGATTATGGTGCAATGTATGATACAGATGATGCCATGATCGGAATTTGATGAATATTCATCATGATTCCGGGGTTCAGTAATGATGTGTTCAGTATCTTGTCAGTGTCGTTTCAAATTTGCGGGAATCAATAAAGGCGGTCATATGGTGCGTGTACGAGCAGGAGCATGAGTCACACTCGCTGTATTTTAATACTTTAATCTTTTTCGAGCCAACCAAAAAGTAGCTCATCCCAAAAACTGGGAGGCTAGATGATACAACACTTAGAACGTTTGTAGAAACATAAGGGAGCAATCTCGTCTGGCCGAGCTGACCCCAAGTACCCCAGCGGCCTACCAGTAATATCAGCTGGTGAGGGTTAAGGAAGAGCTCAGCTGGCAGGCTTCCTAAAAGTAGCTCGGCATCATTAAGGGTAGAGCTCATGGGACGAAGGTCATACTATCGATGGCAGGGGAGCCGAGGTGGTGAGACCCATGTGAAAATAGGATTCTTGGACGCCTAAGGATGACGATTTTGGATATGCTTGCAAAGAGATGGCTAGAGGAGAGATTCTATTTGACTTAGACCTACCATGATGGGACACCCGAATATATAAGGGTCAACTTCTTTTGTTTTAAAGCATGCATAAATATTTTTCTGAAGATCCTGTTTTCTTCTCCCAACACCATACTGACTTGAGCGTCGGAATGTTTACGGCGGGACCACCCCTGGCGTGTTTTGCAAGTACCGGCGATTGAAGAGGGGTAAACTGGTTCGAAGAGGAAAGGTTGAGCGATTCATTATTTCGTGGCACAACACTATCGACGAATAAAAGCCCTACGACGAGAGAATGGAATTTAACTTAACAAATTTGATAACAGTTGATATGGTTTGAGATGAGAAACTCCGGTCTTTTAGAGGGTTCTTCCCAATTATGACGTGAACGCGCTTAATTCGGTTTGATCCAAGCTCGAATGTTCACGGTTACCTGAAAGAGCGCCAGAATTACTCAGGCGCAAGACCCCCTGACACCCAAGTTAGTGTCTCGGATTAGAGAGAATCGTTTGCATTGACGTAATAGTATTAAAATGAAGTTTTACCTTCCTATCGCTTGATTCATCTTTTATATAGTGTTTAATCGTATGGTCTTAATTTCGGGGTCAAATGCCCTCAAGCGTCCATCGACCGAACCCAATTCAATTGATGCTCGACCGTGCATATCGACACTCGACCCGACCCTTAACGGTCCTTAATATCGGCCAAGGGTAGATGTGTTCGACCCTCCAGGACAAGAGTCTATGTATTCGACCCTTCGGGGTAATGGACTATGTGTTCTACCCTCCGGGTAATGGGACTATGTGTTCTACCTTCCGGGCCAAGGGTCTATGTGTTCTACCTCCAGGCCAAGGGTCTATGTGTTCTACCCTCCGGACCATGTGTCCATGTGTTCTATCCTCCGAGTCATGGGTCTATGTGTTCTACCTTCTGGGCCAAGAGTCTGTGTGTTCTACCTCCGAGCCAAGGGTCTATATGTTCTACCCTCCGGGTCATGGGTCTATGTGTTCTACCCTACGGGTCATGGGTCTATTCTACCCTCCGGGCCATGGGTCTATGTGTTCTACCCTCCGGGTCATGGGTCTATGTGTTTACCCACCAGGTCATGGGTCTATGTGTTCTACCCTCCGGGCCAAGGGTCTATGTGTTCGACCTTCCGAGCATGTCGATTCTCCGGCACCCCAGCTCAATCCCACGGTCCCTTCGACCCTGATTTTATGGGTCCTTATCCGACTGAGTCGAGTCGATACTAATATCCCTATCAATAACTCCCCCTATTTACGAGCATACGAAACGAGATTTGTATGCTCGTAAATATCACCAGCTCAGTCCAATAGTCCTTTCGACCTCGATTTTATGGGTCCTTATCCAGTTGACCAGGTCGATACTAATATCCCTATCAACTACTCTCCTCTATTTACGAGTATACAAAAAGGAGTTCGTTTAATCATAAATATAATGTCCGTGCATCTTGTTATCGCTACCCGCTAACATTCCTTCATGAAAGAAGAGGTTTTTCTTTGTTCGGCCTCTACCCGACACCTTCCACTTTTTGTCGAAGTGGCTACATAAGCGGTTTTCCCAACGGCGTAAGCCTAAGAAGCACCCTTATTCGGGACCGTTAGTCCGGGAGTGGAACAAGGAGCCTGTCAACATAGTTCTCCTTACTTCTTCGGTTATCCTTCGTCATTATATCGGTTTGACTATCGAGAACCCACCTCACTCTGATACTATAAGTATTAATCGCCCCCATTACTTGTATTTGTGTGGTTTTTATATCTCGCTTACATGCATATTGTTTATTGGTTCTCGCTCATGTGGTATTGGCCAAAGTCGTTGTTGTTGTTTTGTTGGGTACGGATCGAGTTAAGTGTGCGGTCGATCATGTGGGTCGACCATATACGTCGGTCGTGTCAATTGGATCGTCCGCTCTGCGCGGGTCGACCAACTCGCGCGGGTCGACCACATCGCTCGGGTCGATCGAGTTGCGTGGATCGAACACATCACGTGGGTCAAACACCTCGCGCAGATCGAGCTCCTCGCGTGGGTCGACCGCATTGCGTCGGTCGTGCGCGGGTCGAGCTCCTTGCATGGGTCGACCGCATTGCGCCGGTCGTGCGCGGGTCAAACACCTCGTACGGGTCGACCGCGATGGGTCCGTCAACCACCTTGCGTGAGTCAACCACATCATGCGGGTCAACCACACCACGAGGTCGATCTCCTCGTGCGGGTCGTCCAATTTGCGTGCGTCGACCACCTCGCGTGGGTCAACCACATCACGCGGGGCGACCGCCACGCGCGGGTCGAGCTCTTCGCTTAGGTCGCCCTTGTTGCACTGATCGGCCACCTTGCGTGGGTCGACCACATTGTACGTGTTAACCGGATTGTGTGGATCAACCGCCCTGCTCGAGTCGAGCTTCTCGTGTAGGTGGACCACCTTGCGTGGGTCGACCACCTTGCGCGGGTCGACTACATCGTACAAGCGACGGCCTCGCGTGGGTCGAACTCCTCGCGTGGGTCAACGGCGTTGCGCCGATCGACCACCTTGCATGGGTCGACCATATCACGTGGGTCGACCACCTTGCGTTGGTCGACCTTCCCACATGTTGTAGCCATGAGCTATTCGACCGTTTAAGCTTAGGGTCGAATGATTCAACCAGTGTAGCTTTGTGAATCTTCACCCCAGACGATCTAGCCTTAAGTCTTCTGATCGACCCGCGCAGCCTTAACCTTAAGGCTTCTGATCGACTTGCGTGGCCTTGAAAATTTTTGCCCTGGATGATCTAGCCTTAAGGCTTCTAATCGTCCCGCGCGACCTTGAACCTTTTTGCCCCGGACAATCTAGCTTTGAAGCTTCTGATCGACCCCCGTGTCCTTGAAAAATTATCTCTCCAGAAGATCTAGCCCTAAGGCTTCTGATCGAACCGTGCGGCTTTGAAAAATTATTGCCACGAACGATCTAGCTGTATGGCCTCTGATCGACCCGCGTGGCCTTAAACACTTTTACCCCGGACGATCTAGTCCTAAGGCTTCTGATCGACCTGCGTGGCCTTGAACATTTTTACCCCGGACGATCTAGCCCTAAGGCTTTTGATCGACCCACGGGCCTTGAAAAATTACCGCGACGGACGATCTAGCCCTAAGGCTTCTAATAGACCCGCGCGACCTTGTAAAATTACCGCCTCGAACGACCTAGCCTTAAGGCTTCTGATTGACATGCGTGGCCTTGAAACTCTTTGCCCCGGACGATCTAGCCCTAAGACTTTTGATCGACCCGCGTGAACTTGAACATTTTTGTCCTTTACGATCTAGCCCTAAGGCTTCTGATCAACCCGCGCGGCCTTGAAAATTTACCGCCCCGGACAATCTAGACCTAAGGCTTCTGATGGACCCGTGCGACCTTGAAAAATTACCGCCCAGATGACCTAGCCTTAAGGCTTCTGATCGACCTGCGTGGCCTTGAAAGCTTTAGCCCCGGATGATCTAGCCTTAAGGCTTCTGATCGACCCGCGTGGCCTTGAACCTTTTTGCCCCGGACGATCTAGCCCTAAGACTTTTGATCGACCCTCGTGGCCTTGAAAAATTTTTGCCGCGGACAATCTAGCATTAAGGCTTCTGACAGACCCGCGCGACCTTTAAAAATTATTGCCCCGGATGATCTAGCCGCAGGGCCTCTGATCGACCCGCGTGTCCTTGAACACTTTTGCCCCGAACAATTTAGCCCTAAGGCTTCTGATCGACCCGCGTGGCCTTTGAACATTTTTACCCCAGACGATGTAGCCCTAAGGCTTCTGATCGATCCGCGCGGCCTTGAACCTTTTTGCCCCGGACGATCTAGACCTAAGACTTTTGATCGACCCGCATGACCTTGAACATTTTTTTCCCGGACGATCTAGCCCTAATGTAACACCCCACTTTGATTTTAAAGAAATTCTGGACTTTCCAAAAACCAGTATAAAAATTTTAGAACTCATTTCGAGAACATGGGCGTTATACAACATTTAACATCAACCAAGTCGTATCTGGTTGTTCACATGGTTTTCATTAACCTTTTAAAATTCAATTCCACATGATTATTAGCTAACCACATAGCATACATAATCGAAAACACATGATAATCAATAAATAACTCTCATACGAATATTAAAAAAAGGGTCCAAAATCCCGACACGGACAAGTTTGAAAACAGTTCAACACGTCTCAAAGGACCACACTTTATTCATAATGGAAGCGAAATCATAAACATATAAATCATGACCAACCCACTCGTCTTTTCCCCCGTCATTCGGCACCTGCTTAACCTACATCCGTGAAGAGCAGGTGGAAGTGAGCACAAGATAAAAGTAGTGCTCACTACTATGCACATAAATAACACATGTCAAAATGGTATGGTCGCAGCATGAATATAAGATAATCACATCATGTCTCATCTCCTATAAAAAACACAACAACCACATTACTCCTGTGCACATCTATCGCTAGCCGCATAACGAGAATTCATTACCCGAAGGCGAGAGTATATGCCACGCTACGGACACGGTCTTCCATATGGGCTTACGTACCTCGCAAGGGCACGACCATATCAGGACTTAAGGAGACTTGCCTCACAAGGGCAACCGTATTACATCGACGGGGACAACCGTACCGACGACCGTAACAGCTCACATCGATAGGCTACATATTTCATATTCATACATAGATCATACCCATAAGAAATAAACATTCATCATTCATGGCATAGACAATTTTAGATTAGAACCCACCTGGAATCGGTTGATAAAGCAAATTAACCAGAAGTCGTAGGTGGTTGAGACACTGCTCGTCAGACACCTACATAAGTCAAGACAGTCCCATAAGCAACTATCTCGACTCTTACACAGATAGCGAGAATTATACTTAGTCGAATTACATCGACTAAGAAACTCGTGGAAGTTGTGGAGTTGGAATATTAGGACGACTCCTAGACTCGACCAACAAATTAAATAATCTTATAAAGGCAGGAAACGAAAGTTTGACATAAAAACGGGGTCAACAGGTCAAGCAATTACCAACAAACCAAAAACGATTAAAAAGGACTAGTTCAAAATAAATTGAATGAGACCATAAGGGGTTAGGCTTGGACTTTACAATTCAAATTTTTACAGCATATAAATGGCTGAAAATCACACATTTTTACTAAAGGAAAACCCCTAAACATGCTCATAACCATTTTTAATAATTCAAGCAAAAACTGACCAGAAATCGAATTAAATTAATTAAATAGCTACAGTTCGAATTTGACTTTGAAATTTTTACAGCAGCAAGATAACATGAAGAAAATCAACATATCCAAAAATTAGCCATTTTAGACAGGAACTCGATTTTATATGAATTTATTAAGAAACAGTCCAGAAATAGTTTTCGAGTTTTGACAAGGCTACAGGCCATATAAAAATCTCATATTTTAACAATAAGAACTATACCAGCAAAATTACAACATATCCAAAAATCAGAATTTTTTAAACAATACACGAATTATAGTGATTTTAGCAAAAACGGGCTGCAGCACAATTTTCAAAAATGCATAACTTACAATATACACAACGAAACGACACAAGGCCAAAGGCGTTGCGTCAAGCACATTCCAAAGACCAAAATTCCACAGCATTTCCACGGGAAATAACACATTAACCTCAGTTCAACAATTTTAATAGTGATGGCAATCACTTTGATATCCAACAGCAATTATATATATCAAAATTCACACGAACATATTACTAAAGCATATAACCAACTCGAATATCACACGTTCAGCAATAACAACACATATACGAGCACTTAAACACTTATTGGAATGAAATAACTAAGTCGAGGGTTAGCCCAGGGTACCGTTCTCGAGACGGGTTACGAAACGGGACCAAATCGGGGCCGAAGGGACCGCACGCGTGCATCGACGGGGCTTGACGGCTATGCTCGGCTCGCCGACGGGACACGGTGCACTGACAAGGCTCGGCAGTGGCTCGCAAGGGCGGGTGGAGAGGTCCCGCTGCTGCTTGTCGGGGCCATCGATGACGGGAAGGCTGTCATTGCTCGATGATGGCTTCGAACGTCTGTGTGCTTGCTGCAACTCAAACGGGCAAACGAGAGGAGGTTGACGGGAGGCAACAGACAGACTTCAAACGAACATTCAACGTCAGGCCACGAGATGTCTTGTGCTCACGACCGTGATTTCTCTCAGCTCCGATCATCCTCTGTGCGGGTCGCACTCGAAAAAAAAAAGCCACTCGTCAATGGTCCTGGCCGTTTGCTGCGAAATCACGACTGTTGTTTGTTGGCTTGCCGCCGTTGCTACCGGCGATTCTCGTGGTGGCGGAGGGGCACTGGGAAAAAGGGTGAGCAGGGGTTCACGGACAGGGGATGGTCGCGCGAGCAAGTAGAGGGGAAAACGGGCCTAGAAATTTGACGCGAAGAAGCAGGTCCCGGTGGCGGCGCGATTCCCAGCTGCGGTGGTTCTTTTCTCCGACGGCGACAAGGTGACAGCGAGGCAACGAGGGATTTGCGGCGTTCCTTGGGGAAGAAGGTGTCGAGGCTGCTGGTTCGGTTTTAGCGAGAGAGATGAGGAGGAGAGATCGAGGACGATATGAAAAAGCTGCGAGGGTTTTTTTTTGTTCTGCCCGATTCTCAGAAGAGAGAAGTAGAGAGATAGGCTTAATCTTGCGATTTGATTTCTGTTCCATACAGAGGCTTGACATAGGTTTTCAGTGGGCTGGAATTTGTCTTTTAATTGGGCCGAAAACAGGGTTCGATTTGGGCCGAAAAATAAATAGCGTAAAGGGCCGAAAACAAAAGCTAGACAACCACAATAAAAGGAAAGGTCGATGGACGCACGACCAAGTTTTCTCTGAGGTTCGACAATTAATAATAGGCTCAGTTCAATCGCGACGATAAAATAAAATCAGTTAAACCGGATAACATATATATAAATATATATTACACATAATAGTTATTTAATAAAAATAATTATTTAAACAATTAGTGACAATTAGACATTTAACAATAATAATAATAATAAGCAAATAATAATTAGACAAATTATATCAAGAATAATAATAATAAAAGTAATATTATTAATAAATAAGTAATAATAAATATAATAAATAATTCTAAAATAATTTTTCAATAAACGGGGCATTACAGTCTACCCACCTTACAAAGAATTCCGTCATCGGAATTCAAAAACAAACAACTAGAAGGTATGAGAGTACAAAAGGGGACATCACAATGTGAGGTTCGGGTACTCCCTCCGAATCTCGGTCTCCCTCTGCCAAATCGTCTCGCCCTCGACTTGACTACACTTACTGGACTTTGACGAGTACCCCTCCCGATCTTTCCCTGATGGACCCTCGGTCCCAACAGGTCACCGGTACCTCAATACAGGTAGGGTTCTGCCTATCACGCAGCTCGTCACAATTCACACATACCTCGAGATCACGCTCACATTCCCTCCATCACGAGGCTAGAACGTGTCATGCGTCCTCGCAAGATATTGACTTGGTCGAGAAATCATGTAAGGACAGACAATCGACACTTATACTCAACCATTCGGCTAAGATATTGACTTGGTCGAGAAATCATGTAAGGACAGAAAATCGACACTTATACTCAAACCTGGTACATTCAGAACACATGATTCTGTTTTATACCGATGACAAGGCCTCACCCATTGCCGACACGAGTAATACCTCGCATGCGGCTTCGGGAGTAATGACAAGATACTCAAAAACGATTTCCTCCCGCGGAGTCGGTCTCCAGTCGAGACTCAAGGCTCTACCTCCACATTACTACAGAAACTACTATCTCGTCATCTCGAGAAAATCTCGCATGTGGCATGGGAAACTAATCGACAAACCTCGTACACCGGGGATTGTTGATTAGGGCATTCACACAACGACTCGAAAGATCAACATACACTTTGACCAAAAATCTGGTTCAAAGACCCCTAAAAGGACAAGGCCGGACTGGGTTTAATGCACTGTCAACCGAGAGGTGACACACACGTTGGCGCTGCAAATGCGGGGTGCGGGGACGTGTGCATGTACCCACTCGGATACCAGCTACAAGGTCAAGGTTGGCCGTACACACTGACCTGGGGAGTTTGGCGTTCGGTGATGGCGGCAGCAACTCTCGTGCGAGTCAACGATCGGCCACTGCAGTTGGCCTTACGTCTCTCAGCACGGGCGTGCGGGCTCGGCCACCACTTCGCGTGGCTACACCCAGTCAGGTTCGGCACTCGGTTCGAGGTGCATTCCAGAAATTCAATTTTCGGGTTCCACAATTCCTAGGTACTCAAATGGGAAGAAGGGTTTCTCCCCAAGACTCAAAATCACAAAGGTTTGGGTTGACAACAACAATTTTCCCAAAAGGGAACGAGCATTGGCATCACCGCCAGGAACAATCCTAACTCGGCGATCAACGCCGAACAACAGAATGGTTAGCTCATTTGACTCTACCGACTAACAGTGTCGGCCATCACGACAGCTTTTACTCAGGTAGTTAATCGTGCCGGCAGTCCTAAACGAGTCTAATCCACATACACAGCCTATAGCTTTCACACTTCGAGGTCTAGCGTAAAGCTTCTCTCGCAAGTGTTTCCAGCTAACATTATTATACTAATCAGATTAAGTCACATAGGGTACATATACATGAAAATTGACGAAAAGCTAATTTTGAAATTCACAACTCAATTTGGAAACCTAAACATGAACTTGCACCAATTTCCAGAATGCGTGATGAATTTAAAATGCACGTAGCTTCCAGTCTAGATATCGTATCATGATGAAACCACTTGAAAAATAATCCTAACTCAAGCCTCTATCATTTTCATGAAGAACACCCAGGCAAATAAAATCATTGACATGCACATAATACTGCAAACACACAAAACATAGGTGCAGTGGATAAATGAAGACATACAGCTTGACAGGTTCTCAGTGTATGCACAATAACCGAAGCTACAAACATTATATTACTGAAATTCAAAATCTCCAAAATAACTAACTCAATTATTTACAACTTTCATGTTAATCACTTAAGCCAAAAATAACTTTAAAACCGAGTTTAAGCATAAAACACTTAGGTCAAGAAATCTGCCAACGAAACTATTTATAAATTACAGCAGGTCACTAAATTAGGAATATCTCATGCTACAAAACTTTGAATCATGCAAAATCAAAACCTACAAAAACTACACTTGAATTGCTACAAGTTCCAAGAAGGACATCTTTACAAATAATCATGTTAAAGGCCTCATTTCAGAGCATACATTTCAATCGTAAACACAACCACTGTTTTAAAAATTCTGGGCATAACTCCAACTTTGAAAAATCATATAAAATCAACTGAAATACCAAATTACAAGATTTGAACTCCCAGAGAAAGCTCATAACATGTACTAGAGGTTTCATGTTGATCAAATTTTCACTTAGTCACATTAACACTGTCAAAAACAGCCCAACATCATGATTCACAATTCTGCCCGAAATTTCAAAAACTGCTCGCAGTTACAACTTAAAAAATTCATAATAAATTCAATTCAACTCCGAATCATGAAATTTTAAAACTCACAGAAACCTAACTCAAAGCACTAAAAAATTTATGAAGAACTCTTAACCAGAAAACAGCTTTTAGGCCACGATAATCCGAGCACAAACAGAGGCTATAACGAGAAGTTCTCATACGATTTTCAGCACAAAAACATAATTTCATGTACGTAGCATCAAGGGTCACATGTAATCACAATATACAAATCATGTATGCGCATATACAATATAAGAGAGTCAGCCCTAACATGATTTTTAACACAAATTCACATAAACTCATACGATCACCACATAATACGTTTTAAAGAATTCAATCGTGCAATAATCGTCAAGTTTAATCATATTAGCATGCTTTTCATAACATCCACTTTAACATCTTGAGTCTTATAGAGCCTCAACATCAGGCTTAAATTCATACCTTTTACAAGTGCGTGCCTCGCAGCCAACTCACAAGATATTCACGCGATGACGGAGCAATCCACTTGTCCTATGGACGATGCCGTCGTCTTTCATCCATGCATCAGTCTTCAGGACTTACGCTCGATCTAACGTATGAGAATTATCAACCATTGTCCCTTTCGAGGCTTAGCCACTCTCAAGAGTTACGACGGTGATACGCGTTAGATTCTCCTAAACTATGGGGTTCGATTAGTAACCAATTCGCGGCATCTAAACGACACTCCCGGTCCTCGACAACTGAGGTTCTAATTTCCCGAGTGATCTCATACACTAGAGATTCACTCGGTACTAAACCTTTCTCTTTCGAGATGGGTCACGAATGGTCTTACTCTAAGGACACTGAACGAATCTTATAGCGAGAAAATGCTATAAACATCACTTATCTCAATAATAAAATACTGGAACTCACAACTAGGAAACTCTAGAGTCCGAACTTAACTCTATATCACTAGAGTTCAATGTCAAACACTAGAGTTCACATAACCTGAGGTGGATAGATTTCCTAAGCCCCAAAACAACATATATATCACTTCATGAGTAGTCTCATTGCTACTCATGCAAAACCTCATAAGTAGTTTCATTGCTACTCATGTAAAACGTCACAAGTAGTTTCATTGCTACTCGTGCAAAACATTACAAGTAGTTTCATTGCTACTCGTGCAAAATCACAATTCACATTATAAGTATTTTCATTGATACTTATATAAAACATACCTTAAGCAGCGCAGAGTGACGGAGACGAGTGGTCATATTACAAGGTCTAAACACATACTCACATATAAACCAGTCTATAGAAACGCAGACTGGCTCTAATGTCAAACTGTAACACCCCACTTTGATTTTAAAGAAATTCCGGACTTTCCAAAAACCAGTATAAAAATTTTCGAACTCATTTCGAGAACATGGGCGTTATACAACATTTAACATCAACCAAGTCGTATCTGGTTGTTCACATGGTTTTCATTAACATTTTAAAATTCAATTCCACATGATTATTAGCTAACCACATATCATACATAATCGAAAACACATGATAATCAGTAAATAACTCTCATACGAATATAAAAAAAAGGGTCCAAAATCCCGACACGGACAAGTTTGAAAACAGTTCAACACGTCTCAAAGGACCACACTTTATTCATAATGGAAGCAAAATCATAAACATATAAATCATGACCAACCCACTCGTCTTTTCCCCCGTCATTCGGCACCTGCTTAACTTGCATCGGTGAAGAGCAGGTGGGAGTGAGCACAAGATAAAAGTAGTGCTCACTACTATGCACATAAATAACACATGTCAAAATGGTATGGTCGCAGCATGAATATAAGATAATCACATCATGTCTCATCTCCTATAAAAAAACACCACAACCACATTACTCCTGTGCACATCTATCGCTAGCCGCAGAATGAGAATTCATTACCCGAAGGTGGGAGTACATGCCACGCTACGGACACGGCCTTCCATATGGGCTTACGTACCTCGCAAGGGCACGACCATATCAGGACTTAAGGAGACTTGCCTCACAAGGGCAACCGTATTACATCGACGGGGACAACCGTACCGACGGCCGTAACAGCTCACATCAATAGGCTACATATTTCATATTCATACATAGATCATACCCATAAGAAATAAACATTCATCATTCATGGCATAGACAATTTTAGATTAGAACCCACCCGGAATCGGTTGATAAAGCAAATTAACCAGAAGTCGTAGGTGGTTGAGACACTGCTCGTCAGACACCTACATAAGTCAAGACAGTCCTATAAGCAACTATCTCGACTCTTACACAGATAACGAGAATTATACTTAGTCGAATTACATCGACTAAGAAACTCGTGGAAGTTGTGGTGTTGGAACATTAGGACGACTCCTAGACTCGACCAATCAATTAAATAATCTTATAAAGGCAGGAAACGAAAGTTTGACATAAAAACGGGGTCAACAGGTCAAGCAATTACCAACAAACCAAAAACGATTAAAAAGGACTAGTTCAAAATAAATTGAATGAGACCATAAGGGGTTAGGCTTGGACTTTACAATTCAAATTTTTACTGTATATAAATGGCTGAAAATCACACATTTTTTACTAAAGGAAAACCCCTAAACATGCTCATAACCATTTTAAATAATTCAAGAAAAAACTGACCAGAAATCGAATTAAAATAAGTAAAATAGCTACAGTTCGAATTTGACTTTGTAATTTATACAGCAGCAAGAAAACATGAAGAGCATCAACATATCTAAAAATTAGCCATTTTAGACAGGAACTCGATTTTATATGAATTTATTAAGAAACAGTCCAGAAATAGTTTTCGAGTTTTGATAAGGCTACAGGCCATATAAAAATCTAATATTTTAACCATAAGTACTACAACAGCAACATTACAACATATCCAAAAATCAGAATTTTTAGAACAATACACGAATTATAGTGATTTTAGCAAAAACGGGCTGCAGCACAATTTTCAAAAATGCATAACTTACAATATACACAACGAAACGACACAGGGCCAAAGTCGTTGCGTCAAGCACATTCCTAAGTCCAAAATTCCATAGCACTTCCACGGGAAATAACACATTAACCTCAGTTCAACAATTTTTCAAAGTGACGGCAATCACTTTGATATCCAACAGCAATTATATATATCAAAATTCACACGAACATATTACTAAAGCATATAACCAACTCGAATATCACACGTTCAGCAATAACAACACATATACGAGCACTTAAATACTTATTGGAATGAAATAACTAAGTCGAGGGTTAGCCCAGGGTACCGTTCTCGAGACGGGTTACGAAACGGGACCAAATCGGGGCCGAACGGACCGCACGCGTGCATCGACGGGGCTTGACGGCTACACCCGGCTCGCCGACGGGACACGGTGCACTGACAAGGCTCGGCAGCGGCTCGCAAGGGCGGGTGGAGAGGTCCCGCTGCTGCTTGTCGGGGCCCTCGATGACGGGAAGGCTGTCATTGCTCGATGATGGCTTCGAACGTCTGTTTGCTTGCTGCAACTCAAACAGGCAAACGAGAGGAGGTTGACGGGAGGCGACAGACAGACTTCAAACGAACATTCAACGTCAGGCCACGAGATGTCTTGTGCTCACGACCGTGATTTCTCTCAGCTCCGGTCATCCTCTGTGCGGGTCGCACTCGAAAAAAAAAAGCCACTCGTCAATGGTCCTGGCCGTTTGCTGCGAAATCACGACTGTTGTTTGTTGGGTCACCGCCGTTGCTACCGGCGATTCTCGTGGTGGCGGAGGGGCACCGGGAAAAAGGGTGAGCAGGGGTTCACGGACAGGGGATGGTCGCGCGAGCAAGTAGAGGGGAAAACGGGCCTAGAAATCTGACGCGAAGAAGCAGGTCCCGGTGGCGGCGCGATTCCCAGCTGCAATGGTTCTCTTCTCCGACGGCGACAAGGTGACAGCGAGGCAACGAGGGATTCGCGACGTTCCTTGGGGAAGAAGGTGTCGAGGCTGCTGGTTCGGTTTTAGCGAGAGAGATGAGGAGGAGAGATCGAGGACGATATGAAAAAGCTGCGAGGGTTTTTTTTTGTTCTGCCTGATTCTCAGGAGAGAGAAGTAGAGAGATAGGCTTAATCTTGCGATTTGATTTCTGTTCCATACACAGGCTTGACATAGGTTTTAAGTGTGCTGGAATTTGTCTTTTAATTGGGTCGAAAATAGGGTTCGATTTGGGCCGAAAAATAAATAGCGTAAAGGGCCGAAAACAAAAGCTAGACAACCACAATAAAAGGAAAGGTCGATGGACGCACAGCCAAGTTTTCTCTGAGGTTCGACAATTAATAATAGGCTCGGTTCAATGGCGACGATAAAATAAAATAAATTAAACCGGATAACATATATATATATATATATAAATATTTATTACACATAACAATTATTTAATAATAATAATTATTTAAACAATTAGTGACAATTAGACATTTAACAATAATAATAATAATAATAAGCATATAATAATTAGACAAATTATATCAAGAATAATTATAATAAAAGTAATATTATTAATAAATAAGTAATAATAAATATAATAAATAATTCTAAAATAATTTTTCAATAAACGGGGCATTACACCTAAGGCTTCTGATCGACCCACGCAGCCTTGAAAAATTGCCGCCCCGGACGACCTAGCCTTAAGGCTTCTGATCGACCTGTGTGGCCTTGAAAGTTTTTGCTCTAGATGATCTAGCCTTAAGGCTTCTGATCGACCCGCGTGGCCTTTATCATTTAAAAATTTTCTCAACCGTAATAACAATTCTTGTTTCAAACATAATATGACATTTTATTAAACATGTTTTCTCCAGTATTGTCGCACATCAAAATGCTCATGGCTACAAGATATCTCCCGGAACAAGTACTTCGATGCTAACAAAAGGTATATACATCCATTACTTTCCCCTAACTTCACTTAAACAAAATACTTCTTAATGTGAATAGCGTTCCATGCCATAGGCAGCACCTTGCCATACTTGTCTTCGAACTCGTACGCCTTCCTTTTAAAACCTTAAGGACTTTGAACGACCCTTCCTATACTGGCTCCATATTTTCGACCTTCAAAGCGTCCGCCCTCGTGACCTCCTTTCCAATCGGGATTGAAGGGGTCGCGAATCTTGTCTCTTTTCCCTCCTAGTGTCTTGCACCAGAAAATCTGCCTGTGCTTCCTTTCTCTATGTTCATGTATTTTCTTCCCCTCTCTAATAGTTCATCGTAACTTCGAGCTGGCGGTATGTACTTCAACATACGCACGCGTGTAACGGGCTATGTAGGCTCACAATGACTCTTCCTCCCTCTGCTGCACATTTATCACAGATAAGTACGTTTTCTCATGTTTTCTAGCACTTGCGAACTAGTTGGTGAACAATGAGCTGAAGCCTCGAAAGTCTTTGACGATGCCTGGTGCTAGCTGATGGAATCAATCTTGGGCCGCACCCTTCAACGTGGTCAGAAGGCCCGACAGCACACCGGGTCGCTGTACGTGTGCAACACCGCTACGTTTTCGAAGCTACTAAGATTCCGAGCCGAATCAGTAGAGCCATCGTATGACATGGTAAGTTCTCGAAACCCTTGCGGTAGATCTGCGCCCAACACTTTGTATGCGAATGGGTGACCCGAATGACAGGGACCCCGACGCCTTTCGACCTTCTCCTGGAGCTCACGCAACTGTTCCGTCATGCGCTTTATGATCGGATCTCTTACATATTGTGATGGGGACCCCGACGAGTGGACCGATTGTAACACCTAGATTTTTATTTACTATTTGTGGAGCTCGACTATATTTTCATAAATATTAAGTTTTCTAATTTGATGCATTTATTATTATTAATTGCATTAAATTGAATAATTAGTGTTAAATTCTAAGGCATGGAGAATTAATTCAATTTTTAATTATTAAAATAGGATTTATTTAGTCCAAGTATCGATTCTAATTTTTAAAACCGAGCCTTGGAATTATCACAAACTTTATTAAAGCGGGCCGTAGCTGAATAATTAATTTATTCGAGCCCAATAAATATCCAACGAGTCCAATTATTCTAGCCGGCCCATTTCAGTTGAATCGAGCTCAAGTTCAATTTTATTCTAGTCCATTTTAAAATTGAGCATATGTCTATTTTTAAATCCAAGCCCAATTATTCCAGTAAAATTCGACCGACTAATCTAATTAGTCCAAGTATTCAATTTACCAAGCACAAGTAGAAATTGATATTTAGCCCAAGTCAATTAATTGCTAAGCCTAAAAATTTGGCCCAATTCACACCAAAACCCTAAATTTCCTCTACTACTATAAACAAATCATCTTCTTCTCCACCACCCAAGCACCATCTCATCTTCACCAAATATGGCCGACCACTTTTCCGGTGAGACCTCCACAACGACGAACTTTCGGCGAAGCCTACTCCACGCCGGCGCCACTGTAGCCATCCGAGAACCCTTCCTCACGGCGTCACAGCTCCTCCACGCCACGCGGCCACCGTAGCCTCTGACAAGCTGTTCCACACCGCGCCGGGAAGCTCAACCTCCGCGACCAGCGACCGTGCCGCCGTCTTGCTGTTCAAGAATCGCCGCACCCGAGCTCGCACTCTCGCCCCTGCTCACCATCCGTACGCGCGACCTCAGTCCCGCCGGAAAACTGTGAGCCTAGTCACCGGCGCGCTTCCCTAACGCGTCCATGCCGGCGAATCGAGTTTGAATAGGTCCGTTTCTTTCCGTTCATGCGCCATCCAGCTCGCATCTGTCGTCCCCGAGCCTAAACCGCGAGTCCATGAGTCGTTCCAGCCGAGTTCCGGTGCAACCAGCTTGCCTCCGGTTCCAGCTGCTCCTGTTCGCGTCCCTACGGCCAACCCACGACCAGTTCCGTGACCAGTGAGCCACCCTTGCGCGATACAGCACCAAACTCGGCCAGAAACGGACCCTGACACGCGAACTCGGCTTAACCCGCGACCAGCTGAACCAAACCCGGTGCCCAACTCGCGATCTACGACTCACTGAGTCGACTCGGCCCAAATCATCCGACTCGCCCCTAACTCGGACCTAGTCAACTCGGACAGAGTTGGCCCGCTTTACATTTACTCCGGTTCGACCCGCTTGAGCATCAACAACCCGGTTTCTCTTCACCGATCATTTTTATTTGGTTTTCTCGTATTTCTGACCTCCGATTCGAGCCTGGTTAGGTACTTTGGCTTGAATCCTTCTCCAATGGCTTTATTATGATGAATGGATAATTATAAAATGAATAATTGAGGATTTGAGTGTTTATTGAATTTATCGGGATTTATCGATCGAATCCGAAACCTTTTGAGAAACTAAGCAGAACCCCAGAAAGTGTAATTTACAGCTTTGGAACACTTTTACTTGACCTGCTCTCTGTATTCAAGTAGAGTGTAGAGGGAGTCTATACTGTAAACCCTTGAATAATGTTTGAGTTATTCCACATTAATGAAACTGTCGGGGTTCATAACCGGTAGATCAACTATTCCCGACGGTTAGTATGCTAGGAAATAAGGTAGTAGCAATTGTGAGTTGACTAGGTTAGGAGTTGCCATTTGGCTCGATGTGTTGACCATTGACTATTAGTATATTGAAGATGCTACGATTCGAAATTCATAAAAATTTTGGATACCGTTTGACTTAGTTATACGATCGGGACTTTAGCCGAGGAATGCGGTATTTTAGAAAAATTAGACGGATATGATTTTAGCTGCAGTTGTTGATTTTAAAATCAATATTGATATGGGATATTATACCAACAAGGCTAAACCGGTTTACTGAACCAGCTTAGGAGGCTCGACCGTGATAGAACCGAGCCAGGTGGCAGAGAAATCGACCAGTTAACCAGTCGATCAGCCAGGAAGTCGAGTAACCTATCATTCAACCAAGTGGGTGGTCGAACAGTTCAGTCGACCTCCACAGGTCGACTGCTTCTTGGACTTGACGCCTCGTGGATTGACCTAGTCATAGGCGCGTGGAGGAGCTTCTAACGGAATTTAGAAAGGATAATCACCCCATGTGCAGAAGGACACGTGTCGAGAACACATTGGTTGACAGCCACAACCACCTCTGATAGCTTACCCCATGTGCAGGAGGACACGCGTCCAAAGAGTATTGGTGCAGGCGATAGTGGCGACGGCTACCTCTGACACACACGTATTGGGTGTGTACGGACGAGCAGTTAGGGAAGACAACTCACCAAATCCGGGCAGCCCTAGGTAAGGTATCTCACCTCTATATAAAGGGGGTGAGCCTTTCTTCTTCAACACGATCATTCTATTACTTACTCTTGAGAATTGATTGAATATACACTGACTTAAGCTTCAGAGGCTCTTCACCGGAAAACCCCTCCGGTGTGAGAGTTCTTTGTAGGTGCACGATGTTCAATCGGCTAGAAGAAAGACGATTATTCGAGTTCTAGCCGATCGGGAAGTTTTGTGTTACCATTTGGCGCCGTCTGTGGGACTTTCGTTCAAAAAGCGGTGTTGTGAGGTACTAAGCTCTGTAGCTATGGCGGACGGAATTCCCAAGGTTAATTTACAGCAGTCGTTCGACGAAGCGTGGACGACCGAAAGGCCGATGGGGCTTGGCCCTCCTCCAGGTTTCTCCAGCCCTTCCCAAACGCCGATCACGCCTGCGCCTGTCCCGCAGGGTGTGGTTATGACATCGGCAATTCCCGGAGGATACGCAGGCCCTAGTCGCGCTCAGGAAGCCCACGCAGCACTCGCGGCGGTGATGCCTCTGCCGCCGCCGCCGAATCCAGGGGAAGCACAGCCTAGGGACCGGTGGTACAGGGTGGAGCACCACCGCAGGTGGGAGATCAACGCCCGGGTCAGCAGGTGGTGATGACCAGACAAGAGATGCAGCAGATGGTAGCGGATGCGATTGCGCAAGCGGTGCAGCAGGTCACAAATAGCCTCTATCGAACCACCAAGGTACCGACCACCGTGGCAGGGGCACACCAGAACGAAAAGGAAGATGAATCCAGTTACGGGGGAGGTGGAGCCCCGCCAGATCGAGAGATGGAAAGAATGGCTGAGCAGCTGCATCAATTGCAGGCCAATGTGGATGGTCGAATGAAGAGACGTGCTCGAGGNAACCCGTTCTCGAGGGATATACTAGTCGCACCTTTGCCAGCTAATTTCAAGGATACCAACTTGGTGTTCGACAAGACTTCTGACTCGTCGAGACATGTGAGGACATTTGAGAATATGGCTGTGTTGCATGGATATACTAACCCCGTTAGTTGCAGGGAATTCTTGTCGACCTTGAGGGGAGGAGCCCTTGATTGGTTCCAGCAGCTTCCCCGAGGCTCGATCGCAGATTTTGGGGACTTTGCGGAGAAGCTGATAAATAAATATTCGAGTGCGGTGGCGTAGGAGAAGACATACTTAACCCTGATGGCGATGAGGCAGGGTGAGAAGGAGTCACTGCGCAAATATGTAGCCCGATACAACCAAGCTTGTTTAGAAATCCCGTCGGCGGTCGATGAGGTCAAGGCGGGAGGACTGATCAGAAGCTTACGAGCGGGGCCATGTGGAAGTTATTTGGCCAAGACCCCCGCTCGTACCTATGATGAGGTGTTGAAGAGGTGCAGGAAATATATCAACCTCGAGGAGACTGAGGCGGAGTTTGCCAAGCTGGAGGGACTAGGTCGTACGGAATCAAAGAAGGAGAAGGCAGCGTCGCCGAAATTGAGGGGTTTGCCCAGGAGGGAAGGGCGAGCTAAACAGGATCGAGGGCGTGAGGACAGGTGGAAGGATCAACCTATCTTGGGAGGGAAGAAGTTCCATGACTATACCCCGTTGAATGCGAAGGTGGCCGAAGTCTTGATGGCTATGGAGAAGAGGACCGATGGGAAAGATGTGACGTGGCCTAGATCGAGATTTGAGGGGCCAACTCAGCCTAAGTCGAGAAGGTACTTCCATTTCCACAAAGACTATGGTCATACCACCGAGGATTGTCGGCATCTCAAAGACGAAATCGAGCGCTTTATTCAGGCAGGGCACCTTAAGGAGTTCATTTACCAGGATAGGATGAGGGGGAAAGAGAAGAGGAGATGCCGGGAGGAATCGGTGGAGAGGAGCGATCGCGATGAAGATGAGGAGGAGGATCCTCGAGGAAGTCGAGATGGTCGAAGGAGAGATGAGGGAAAGAGGACACGAGGAAGCAGAGATCGAGAGAGGCAATGAGAGGGAGGCCAGATGAAAAGAGGCATGATATATATGATTTTGGGTGGACCAATGGACGGGGACTCAAATAATGCTATGAGAGGGCATGTTCGAGCGATGAAGAGGAAGAGAGAGGAAGTGGGTATCACGGCCCGAGTACCAGAAATCAGTTTTCGAGCGGAGGATGCAGAAGGGGTGGTGATACCTCATAATGATTCCTTGGTAATTACGGCGGAGGTTGCAGGGTTTGATGTGAAGAGAGTGTTTATAGACATGGGAAGTTCAGTCGATGTCATGTTTTACGATTGTTTTGTGAAAATTAATGGGGAGCTAAATGTTGAGTTGAAGCCGGTGGCTACGGCCTTGTACGGGTTTAACAGCGGGGAAGTCATGCCGATGGGAGTGGTAAGTCTGTCCGTGGCTTTGGGAAAAGGAGTGACCCGGAAGGTCAGGATGGTTCGATTTGGAGTGGTTGGAGCTGAATCATCATACAATATTATTATGGGGAGAACGAGCTTGAACGCTTTCCAGGCGGTCGTATCAACGTACCATATGACGATCAAGTATCCTGTGGGTGAACACGTTGGTGAGGTCGCAGGGGACCAGCTTACATCCTGAAGCTGCTATCAAACTACAGTGAGCAATAACAGGCAGTTAGCCAAGAGGCAAGTGAAGGAAGGAGACGAAATATCGAGTAGACCTGGGAGCTCGAGTTCCAGGGAGGAGAGGACAACGGTGGATAAGGGCAAGGAGAAGGCGGAGATGTAACCAGGTGGGGAGATCGAGTAAATCCAGATGGTGGAAGACAATGAGGAGAGGAAATTTCGAATTGAGAAGGAGCTGGAGGAGCCAGTAAGGTCAAAGTTGATCAGCATGATAAGGGAGTTTGCGGATGTCTTTGCATTTTCAACAGAGGAGCTGACTGGTATCAAGGCTGAAGTCATCGAGCACCGACTAAATATCGACCTCACTGTGAGGCCGGTAAAGCAAAAGAGGAGACATCACGGGGCAGAGATGGATAAAGTGATTGAACTGGAGGTGGAGAAGCTCCTGGTAGCAAGCAATATAAAGGAGATCCAATTCCCGGAGTGGTTGTCGAATACGGTGATGGTCTCGAAGTCAGAGGAAAAATGGCAAATGTGTATAGATTCCCTAGATTTGAATAAGGCGTGCCCGAAAGACTTATACCCACTACCCAGAATCGACCAACTGGTCGACTCCACGGCCGAATGTGAGCTACTTAGCTTGATGGATGCGTCGCAGGGGTATCACCAGATCCCTGTGGCGCGGGAAGACTATAAGAGGGTCAGTTTTGTAACAAGCCGATGAACCTACTGTTATGTGGTGATGCCATTTGGTCTAAAAAAATGCAGGGGCAACATTATCAGAGGTTGTGGATAAGATTTTTAAGGAGCAGCTGGGGAGGAACATGGAGGTGTATGTGGACGATATGTTGGTGAAGAGCAAGGAGGAGATCGATCATGTGAGTGACTTGAAGGAGACATTCATGACCCTGCGGAAGTGTGGGATGAAGTTGAACCCTGCTAAGTGGTCATTTGGGGTCAATTCTGGGAAGTTTCTGGGTTACATGGTCACGAAAAGAGGAATCGAGGTTAACCCGGAGAAAGTAAGGGCGGTGGTCGAAATGAAACCCCCCACAAAGGTAAAGGAGGTGCAGATCCTAACCGGTCAAATAGCAGGCCTGAGCGCTTTATTTCAAAGGCGGCCGAGAAGAGTGGGCCCTTGTTCAAAACACTAAGGAAGAGTTTAAAGTTCCAGTGGACAGAAGAAGCCCAGAAGTCGTTGGAGGAGTTACAGAGGGTGTTAGTCGACCTGCCACAATTAGCAAAGCCGGTTCAAGGGGAAGACTTGGTATTGTACGTATCCATTGGTGAAACGACAGTGAGTTCGATGTTACTGAGGGAGGAAGGGACGACCCAATTTCCGATTTATTACGTAAGCAAGGTGATGCAAGGTGCGGAGATGAGGTATTCGGAGATCGAAAAGGGTGCCTTAACAGTGGTCGTCACTGTCAGAAAACTGAGACCATATTTCTTGGGTCATAGGATGAGGGTTCGGACGAACATGCCACTGGAAGAAATGTTGGGTCGACCCTCCGTATCAGGTCGATTAGTCAAGTGAGCAGTCGAGCTGAGTGAATACACGATTGTTTATGAGCCGAGGAGGGAGATTAAGGCCCAGGCGCTGGCCGACTTAATACAAGAAGGGACAAAAGAAGAGGAGTAGTCTGAAAGAGTTTGGCAGGTGTACGTGGATGGGTCAGTATCAAGGGTTGGAGGCGGCCTAGGGATCGTGCTTATATCACCAAAAGGTGATAGCCTCGAGTTTGCGGTAAAGGTGGCGTATCGGGTATCAAATAATGAGGCGGAGTATGAGGCAGTCATTAAAGGGCTTGAGCTGGCCCTAGCCGGAGGAGCTCGGAAGGTACAGATACATTCAGACTCGCAATTGGTGGTGGGCCAGTTTCAAGAAGGGTTCGAGGTCAAGGAGGGCAGGATGATGAAGTATGTAGAAGAGATGAAAAAGCTACAGAAGGAGTTCGACTCCTTTGTGTTGATCCAGATACCTCGAGGGGAGAACGGTCGAGCGGATTTATTGTCTAAAACCGCGCAGAGCCTAGTCAACTGCAAGAGTAGAAATGTAACCCTGCTGCATATGGAGAAGAGTGCGGTCGAGAAGGAAGTGGTCAAAATAGAAGAAGTCGAGGATTGAAGGACCACGATAGTTAAAAATTTGAAGAAAGGAGAGGTTAAAGTGATAAGGAGGTTCTTCGAGAACGGGGGAATCTTGTACAAATGATCACACGCTGGACCACATTTGCGTTGTGTGACCAGGGAAGAAGGGCGATACGTGCTGAGAGAGATCCACGAGGGGTGCTGTAGTGATCACAGCAAAGCAGGCTCCCTAGTGGCAAAAACCCTAAGGGCGGGATACTTCTGGCCGACAATGAGAGAAGATGCAA
Organism: Striga hermonthica; assembly: GCA_902706635.1. Taxonomy (NCBI): domain Eukaryota; kingdom Viridiplantae; phylum Streptophyta; class Magnoliopsida; order Lamiales; family Orobanchaceae; genus Striga; species Striga hermonthica. Next base: position 1,826,900 of record CACSLK010034236.1, on the reverse strand, counting down.
GGACGATGGTGCGAAGGTGTCTGCAATGCCAGAAGCATGGCCCGCTCATTCATCAACCAGCTGAGGCAATGACGACGATGAGCTCCCCCATTCCATTCGCCCAATGGGGTATCGACCTGGTGGGGCCCATGCCTCAGGAAATCGGACAAAGGACATTTTTGATTGTTGCGGTCGATTACTTCACAAAGTGGGTGGAGGCTAAACCGTTTGCAAAGATTACGGAGGAGAAAATGATACATTTTCTATATAATAACATCTGTTGCAGGTTCGGAGTTCCTAAGGTATTGGTGTGGGACAACGGGACCCAGTTCAATGGCAAGCAGATTCGAGCATGGTGCGAGGACATGAAAATCGAGCAACACTTTGCTTCAGTCGCTCATCCGCAAGCCAACGGGCAGGTCGAGGTGACCAACAGGATCATACTGAATGGTCTTAAAACAAGGCTGGAGAAGGCATCGAGAGCATGGGTGGATGAGCTTACTTCGGTGCTACAACGCCCCGATCAACCACTGGAGAAACACCATTCAGTCTGGTTTACGGAATGAAAGCTTTGTTGCCGGTTGAGGTCGAGGTTCAATCCGAGAGATTGAGCACATATGATCGAGAACAGAATGAACACTTGATGATGGTAGCTCTCGACACAATCGAAGAACTCCGAGAAAAGGCCTCAATCAGAGTCGAAGCTTATAAGAAAAGGGTGCGAGCAGCGCAAGACAAAAAGGTGAGAGTGCGGAGGTTCCAGGTGGGCGAACTGGTCTGGAAAAGAATCGATGTGCTTAGACACATTGGAAAGCTAGAGCCGAACTGAGAAGGACCATATGTCATAGAAAAGGTGCATGCTGGAGGGGCATACTCTTTAAAGGATGCTGAGGGAAGATCCCTAGCCAGGTCATGGAATGTGGCTAACTTGAAGAAATATTATGCCTAAATTTTTTCTTTTATTTATGAAAACATTTGCTGGAATCAATGTAATGAACCCTTTTTTATTTAATGAAATGGCGTATTGGGACCTTTACAACTTATTGTCTATCAACTCGTTTTATGGCGGGAATAACCCTGATGACAAGTCACTTATAAAAAACCATCATGATTAAGACCAAGAGGCTGGATGGTCGCATGTAACAACCACTCCCTTGAGGGTGGGCACGTTTGAAGAAAAAAATCCATCATGATTAAGGCCAAAAGGCTGGATGGTCGCATGTAACGACCACTCCCTTGAGGGTGGGCATGTGTTCGAAGATAAAATTCCATCATGATTAAGGCCAAGAGGTGTTGGAACCCATGAGGATCTCGATATGCACAAATCACGGACAAACATTCAACATAAACCTATGCGCAGCGGATCTAAAGGTTTGATGTAGAAAACTTACGGCTTAAGATTTATGTAAATCTGGCTGGCCCGAACAGATGACCGCAAATCAAATCTTCTCAGAATCGAACGAACTTGACCAATCCAGAAAGCTAGCATCCCGGCGAAGTCAACGGCATTGACCGGTCGGAAAATGGAGGTTCCACGCGCTCTCACGCGCGCGTGTGAGTCCCAGCAGCAGCGAACTTCTGGCGGCGCGTGTGGGCGCGTGCGGCGGCGGCTGGCGGCGATCTCGACGGCGATCTCTTCGACTCGTCGTCCTGGTCGTCGTGGTATGGTCACTTGCTGGTTTTTGTCTCCAGTTTGGATGGATGATAGATTTGATTGGAATCCCGTATATACCTTAAGATCTTGTACTGTATTCTCAAACAACTATCTAGATCTTGTATCAGTGGAGCACAAAAAATAGAACAACTCCTTGGAAGAGAGAGAGAGAGAGAGAGAGGGGCAGACGAAATTTGTAGGTTATGGGATTCTCTCATCTTCCATGAGCCTAATGCTGTATATATAGAGCTACAGTAGGGACCCTAAGGAGAATAGGATAAGGGCTTCTAATATATTAACACTGTGGAGCAACCCCACAACTAATATATTAATAATATCAAAGTCCGCCACAATAATATTATTGCACTCCCCTCACCTATCCCAAATTACATTTGAGACTCCTTATTATAATTATCCGATTTACCTCCTCATGTTTAAGATATAATATCCATTAATTAATTCGATCACTAATAATCAAGAATTAATTAATATATTATATTACCGAAGCTAGCGCTCGCTCATAGCATTCATATTATGCCGGAATAAATCCACCTGCAGGGTTTAGCATGATATTCCTTCATGAACTCACTTCGGGGACATCATCAGACTAACGTACATAGTGACTGTAAATATCCTAATAGCACATCGAACACATAATGTCATTACCCAATTCATTAAGTACGTCGACCCAGTTTGGATCTCACCCAAAGAATCAAAGCAACAACAATTATGTGCACATGCCTATTTAATATCTTACGGGTTAAGAGCACGCAATAATTAACTGAGGCCTAGTTCTTTTATGACGATCAGTATAAAACGAACATCCCTCTCTGGGATCCTGTTCAACACATAAATGTACTAGTGCAACTAATCGGTCAAGACAAACTGTACGGTTGACACTACAACCGTTCCGATGGATTGTTCAATTCCATCTAGGTTGTGAACCAATGATTCTTGTTTCGCAAGTAACTGATATAGTGATCTTCGGTACGCCTGATGGCGACCCACTTATCTACATGCAAAACAACATAACGTGGAACTTATTTAACCAAACATAATTCTCATTCATCAAGAAATAACAAGTGTAATATCCACTAAAGCAAAGCTTAAGTATATAACACCAACAATCTCCCACTTATACTTAAAGCTACCGCTTTACTAGTATAGTCCTATCAATCCGTATCCTAAAAGACCTATGTCGATCCTATCACCATACATTTGACTCTCATTCCCTCTACGTGTTTGGCGAAGACCTTCTCCGGTAAACTCTTCGTAAAAGGATCAGCTTGGTTGTCTTCTGATGCAATCTTGGTGATCTCAACTTCTCATCTTGCCACAATATCTCTGATAAGGTGGTATTTGCGCTCTATGTGTTTGCTTGCTCTGTGGGCTCGTGGTTCCCTTGAGTTTGCTACTGCACCACTGTTATCACAGTACACGGTAATAACACGTGGCAAACTCGGAATCACCTCTAAGTCCACCAAGAAGTTTCTGAGCCAAACTGCCTCTTTCGCTGCCTCAGAGGCTGTGATGTACTCGGCCTCCATAGTGGAGTCTGCTACGCACTTCTGCTTAGCACTCCTCCATGAAATGGCTCCACCTCCCAAGGTAAACACATAACCTGAGGTTGACTTACTCTCGTCCCTATCTGACTGAAAATCAGAATTGCTATAACCCAGCAGAAACAAACTGTCTGCACGTTAAACTAACATGTACTCCTTAGTCCTTCGCAGGTACTTGAGTATATGTTTCACCGCAGCCCAATGTTCCCTTCCTGGATTACTTTGATATCTCGCTACCATGCCAACGGCGTAGCTAATATCAGGCCTAGTGCACAACATTGCATACATGAGACTTCCTACTGCCGAAGCATAAGGAACTGTCTTCATGTCCTCTATCTCCTCACTCGTCTTAGGAGACAACTCCTTAGATAAAGGTACTCCATGTCTGAAGGGTAATGTACCTCTCTTAGAGTTCTGCATACTGAATCTAGCCAAGATAGTATCTATATATGAAGACTTAGATAAGCACATCATTCTTTTCTCACGATCACGAATGATCTTGATACCAAGAATGTGTCCTGCTTCACCCAAGTCCTTCATATCAAACTGCTTAGACAACCACACCTTTACGTCCGATTCTTGTTGTTGCCAATAAGAAGTATGTCATCCACGTATAGCACAAGAAACACCACCACGCTTCCACTAATCTTCTTGTATACACAGTGCTCATCCGGACATTGGGTGAATCCATATGACTGGATTACCTCATCAAACCGAATATTCCAAGATCTCGAAGCTTGCTTCAGTCCATAAATGGACCGATTGAGCTTACAAACTAAGCGCTCATGCCCTCTTGCAATGAATCCTTCTGGTTGCTACATATAGATGTCTTCCTGAAGGTTCCCATTAAGGAAAGCCGTCTTAACATCCATCTACCAGAATTCATAATCCATATGAGTGGCTACAGCTAAGAGAATCCGAATGGATTTAAGCATAGCTACGGGCGAAAAGGTTTCATCATAATCGATACCCTCTTTCTGGGTATAACCTTTCGCAACAAGTTTAGCTTTAAAGGTTTCCAACTTTCCATCCGATCCCCTCTTTCTCTTGTAAACCCACTTGCATCCAATGGGACGTATCCCATCGGGTGGTTCTACAAGATCCCAGACCTGATTGGTGTCCATAGACCCCATCTCAGCTTTCATTGCAACCTTCCACGAATTTGCATCTCTATCTTGGAGTGCCTCGTCATAAGTTCTTGGGTCCGATTCTAGGTCTCCTAGAACTGAGTCCGATGACTCTCCAGGACCTATCCATCGGTCGGGTTGTGTAGAAACCCTCCCACTACGACGAGGTACCGTCTGTACTGGCACACTATCAGTGTTACGTGTTGCAGTACTATGTGATGTATCTACTTGCGCACTCGGTGGGGAACTATCGATATAGCTCCCTAACTCCTCTAGGACAAGTTTACTACTGGGCTTATGATCTATGATATAGTCTTCTTCCAAGAATCTAGCGTTCATACTAACGATCACCTTCTGATCCTCAGGACTATAAAATAAACCACCTTTCGTTTTCTTGGAGTAGCAGACAAACAGTTTCACTTCTGAACGTTTCTCCAACTTGCCAGCCTCCTGCACTAAGACATGTGCAGGGCAACCCCAAATTCGAATTTGTGAGAAACTAGGCTTGCGCCCTTTCCACAACTCATAAGGAGTACTGTTTACTGATTTTGAAGGAACAAAATTCAGAATGTAACATGCTGTCTCTAATTCAAATCCCCAAAACACATCTGGTAACTTCGAATAATTCATCATCGACCTAACCATTTCCATAAGAGTTCTGTTTCTTCGCTCTGCAACCCCGTTCTGCTGGGGCGTGCCGGGTGCAGTCAGTTGGGATTCAATCCCTGCTTCTAATAGGTATGTCTTAAACTCTCCAAAGAGGTATTCGCCTCCTCGATCAGATTGAAGCCACTTGATACTTTTACCTTGTTTTTTCTCCACAACTGTCCTATACTCCTTGAATTTCTCAAAGCATTCGGACTTGCGGTGCAACAAGTAAATGTATCCATATCTAGAATAATCATCAATAAAAGTGACGAAATACTCATAGCCTCCTCTAGCTTGGATCGACATAGGACCACACAAATCAGAATGAATCAATCCTAGCACTTCTTGGTTCCTTTGCCCCTATGCCGAAAACGGCCTCTTGGTCATCTTACCTTCTAGGCAGGACTCGCAAGTCTGGTAATGATCTTCTACTGGACCAAGATGCCCAGTAGATACCAACCTTTGAATCCTCC
>CACSLK010034236.1:1800700-1819589 GCA_902706635.1 Striga hermonthica | reverse complement strand
CACCATGGATGTTGCCGAGGTCCTCCGGTCGTCCCGCCGGTCGCCGGTCGCCACCCCGGTGGTAGAAAAATATATATTTTTTTTTTATTATTATTCGTCGAGACTCTTTGGATCTTTGTGAAGGCCCGATCTCCAACGGTTGATCACAATTAGAAAAATATAATTTACAAAATTACATAAATCAATTCCTAGATCTAGCGAGTGGATGTACATGCCTTCTACTAATAAATTAAACTATCTGGTCAACCCCCGGGCAATTAATACAAGCATTCATCCATAATTCCTCGACAATCCCGAGGCTTTAAAAACAAATTTAAAACCATACAACCAACCATCAATTAAGCACAAGCAAACCAACCATCAATTAAGCACAAGCACATAAAAGGGTGGCCATGTAGTGGATTAATTACTTCCTGCAAAACCAAGTTATGCAAATAATCTAATATATATGGCTGCGCTTGAGCACACATAGACACTATAAGCCGTTTAATCTGGATCTTGTACATAACGGATTAACCTCGTGCTCTGATACCAATTGTTGGAACCCATGAGGATCTCGATATGCACAAATCACGGACAAACAGTCAACATAAACCTATGCGCAGCGGATCTAAAGGTTTGATGTAGAGAACTTACGGCTTAAGATTTAAGTAGATCTGGCTGGCCCGAACAGATGACTGCAAATCAAATCATCTCGGAATCGAACGAACTTGACCAATCTAGAAAGCTAGCGTCACGGCGAAGTCAACGGCATTGACCGGTCAGAAAATGGAGGTTCCACGCGCTCTCACGCGCGCGTGTGAGTCCCAGCAGCAGCGAACTTCCGGCGGCGCGTGTGGGCGCGTGCGGCGGCGGCTGGCGACGATCTCGACGGTGATCTCTACGACTCGTCGTCCTGGTCGTCGTGGTACGGTCACTTGCTGGTTTTGGTCTCCGGTTTGGATGGATGATAGATTTGATTGGAATCCCGTATATACCTTAAGATCTTCTACTGTATTCTCAAACAGCTATCTAGATCTTGTATCAGTGGAGCACAAGAAATAGAACAACTCCTTGGAAGAGAGAGAGAGAGGGGGCAGACGAAATTTGTAGGTTATGGGATTCTCTCATCTTCCATGAGCCTAATGATGTATATATAGAGCTACAGTAGGGACCCTAAGGAGAATAGGATAAGGGCTTCTAATATATTAATACTGTGGAGCAACCCTACAATTAATATATTAATAATATTAAAGTCCACCACAATAATATTATCGAACTCCCCTCACCTATCCCAAATTACATTTGAGACTCCTTATTATAATTATCCTATTTACCTCCCCATGTTTAAGATATAATATCCATTAATTAATTCGATCACTAATAATCAAGAATTAATTAATATATTATATTACCGAAGCTAGCGCTCGCTCATAGCATTCATATTATGCCAGAATAAATCCACTTGCAGGGGTTAGCATAATATTCCTTCATGAACTCACTTCGGGGACATCATCAGACTAACGTACATGGTGACCGTAAATATCCTAATAGCACATCGAACACATAATGTCATTACCCAATTCATTAAGTACGTCAACCCGGCTTGGATCTCACCCAAAGAATCAAAGCAACAACAATTATGTGCACATGCCTATTAAATATCTTACGGGTTAAGAGCATGCAATAATTAACTGAGGCCTAGTTCGTTTACGACGATCAATATAAAACGAACATCCCTCTCTGGGATCCTGTTCAATACATAAATGTACTAGTGCAACTAATCGGTCAAGACAAACCGTACGGTTGACACTACAACCGTTCCGATGGATTGTTCAATTCCATCTAGGTTGTGAAACAATGATTCTTGTTTCGCAAGTAACTGATATAGTGATCTTCGGTACGCCCGATGACGACCCACTTATCTACATGGAAAACAACAGAACGTGGAACTTATTTAACCAAACATAATTCTCATTCATCAAGAAATAACAAGTGTAATATCCACTAAAGCAAAGCTTAAGTATATAACACCAACAAGAGGCTGGATGGTCGCATGTAACGACCACTCCCTTGAGGGTGGACATGTGTTTGAAGATGAAAATTCATCATGATTAAGGCCACGAGGTTGGATGGTCGCATGTGTCGACCACTCCCTTGAGGGTGGGCATGTGTTTGAAGAAAAAATCCATCATGATTAAGGCCAAGAGGCTGGATGGTCGCATGTAACGACCACTCCCTTAAGGGTGGGCATGTGTTTGAATATAAAATTCCATCATGATTAAGGCCAAGAGGCTGGATGGTCGCATGTAACGACCACTCCCTTGAGAGTGGGCATGTGTTTGAAGATGAAAATTCCATCATGATTAAAGCCAGGAGGCCGGATGGTCGCATGTAACGACCACTCCCTTGAGGGTGGGCATGTATTTGAAGATGAAAATCTATAATGATTAAGGCCACGAGGCTATATGGTCGCATGTGTCGACCACCTCTGAGGGTGGGCATGTGTTCAAAACTTAAAACCCATCATGATTAAGGCCACGAGGCTGGATGGTCGCATGCTTCGACCACCTCTGAAGGTGGGCATGTGTTCAAAACTTAAAATGCATCACGATTAAGGCCACGAAGCTGGATGGCCGCATGTGTCGACCACCTCTGAAGGTGGGCACGCGGTAGGAATTTAAGACTACACCGATAGATACAAGTTAAAAGGTGAAAAATATGTTGACCGTATATGAAGATTCATTTCAATTACCTAGTTGAAGAGTTACACAAACGCACCCAATCATGCCATCACAAACATTATCGAAGGCAAAAACAAAATCAAGCAAAACATCTCCATTCCAAAGGAGATTACAAAAGTTCATCAGAATTCAAAGTCGAAATTGAATACAACTACGGAGGAGGAGTAGCAGTGGAGTCGGCGTTACTAATGGAGGAGTTAGAATCGAGCTGGTGGCTGGTGCCAGAGGTCGAGTCGCAGGATTTATTAAGTGGACGATGTCGAATAGATTTAGCCATGGCGACCAACATGGCAGTAGGGGGAGTAGCACCATCGGGCAGAGCAATAGTCCTTTTCAGAGTGTCCGATCTAGCCAAGGTTCTTTCGAGCTGCCCTGACCACTACTCGTGCTCGAGCGGTAAAGTAGGGTCACCATGAAAGCTAGAGGGGACCTTTGGTAAAGCATCCCAAATAGCCCCGGGGTCGAGCTGCTCAAAGTCATCCTCGGCGACCTGCTCGCCGGCCTTTTGCTGGGCAAACTGGAAACAGTCCACCCCAAAGTCTTGAACCTCCTTCAGAAATTGTGGTGACTGCATGAAATCAGCCACCACTTGTGCACGATGTTCTCGGAGGAAGAGCTGTCCGGTTGTCGTCGCCCAAAGCATATGCCTGGCTCGTAGAGCAGTGGCGTTTGCATATCGTTGCTTTTCTTTAGCGTGGGCAGCCCTTTTTTTGGCCAAGGTAGCCTCCAGCTCGGCTCAAGCACCCTCTGCTTGCGCTCGAGCAGCCTCCGCTTGTGCTCGAGCAGCCCGCTCTTGCTCGAGCGCAACCTCCCTCTCCTTCAGCGTGGTTTCTTTCTCCACCACGGCCACCTCCTTCACTGCGAGGGCGGTCTCCCTCTCCGCGAGAACTTTATTCTTTTGGGCGAGCTCTCAATCAAGGGACTTAATCTTGACTTCAAACTCGGCCTTCTATTCAGTCTGTTTCTCGCGGAGTTTGGCATTGTGCTGTAGGAGAGTAGAGTTCTTGTCCTGCAGGAAGCCGATGGTGCCCTCGAGGCCTCTTATGGACTTCCCAGAGCTGTCTCGTGCCTCCTTAGCCAGAGGCAAAAATTGACCAAGCCCTACGATCAAAGAAGGTGAAGTAATTCGAGGCGTGTATAGTGAAAAAAAAGAGGGGGGAGGATAAGAAAATATCGAAGCAAATGCAAGATGAGCGATACCTGGGCGAGCCATTGGACAAGCTGATCACCCACTTCTAGGAGCGTGGCGCCGTCCTTTTTGAGGTCGTCCTCGAGGAGAGCACCCTCGAGGCGGTCGGCCACCTCATTCACTGGGGCTGATAGTAGAGAGGTAGACCTTGGGGCCAAAGGATTGGGTGGAAGATGGCTGTCACACGCTCACTTCCAAACCGCTTCGCCTTGGTCAGTGCGAGAACGCTTCCCCAGGGTCATTTTCTGTCCTACATCATCTTGACCGTTGGACTCGACCAGAGCCTTGGTCGATCCCGCGGAGAGGATTTTAGAGGACTGTTGGTTAGAGGGAGGTTTTTCTTGAGTCTTGGTTTTGGAAGTGGCATTGGGTTCATAAGATTTGTCTGTGGTTTTGGAGAGAGTGGCATCTTTGGGATTGGAAGCTCGAGGGTCGGTTTTTAGGTGGCGATTGTCAGGTTTTTGGTGACAGTCGTCGTGTTTTTGATGGTGGTCGTCGGCTTTTTGGTGGCGGTCAGTGGTTTTTGGGTGGCGGTCATCAGCTTTGGAGGTGGTCGAGGCCTTGGTGGTAGAGGCCGAGGTAGAAGTGTGCTGAGAAGTTTTACCGGGAGGAGGTGGAGGAGTTCGGCGTGTTTGGTGTTGTTGTTGTTGTTGTTGTTGTTGCTGGTGTTGCTGGTGTTGCGGTGGCTGCGGCCCTTGCAGCGATGGCGGAGGCAGAGACGGCGGAGTCTGCCGTGGAGGGGACCGTTGAGATGGGTCTGGTAGAGAACCAGAGAAAGTGGCTGTCCCCTCAACTTTATCCCCAGTCGAGCCGGAAGTAGCCCCAGATTTCCTCTTCAAAGGAGCTCTCCTCAGGGGGATGTTAAAACTGGGAGCCTCTACAAAAAAAGGATGAAAATATTAAGATTGACATCAACAAGTCCTACTTAAGCAACAAACAAGGGAGCATATACACACTTGAACTACCAATGGAGTATAAGAAGCGCTCAAGCAAATTGATCGAAGATTACCTGGATCATTCTCAATCCGGATAAGATCGAGGATCTTTTCGGTGGGTGGAGAAAAAACCTTGTGGGTAAGAAGACCGCAGAAATGGAGAAGGCTCTTGTCCTTGAGCAGTTTCTCCGACGCAACGGATTTGGAATTCCAAGTGTGGATCCGTTGGTCGAAGAGAGGATTAGGAGGAGCCGAGGACTCTTGTGAAACTTCCTTGACCCAAGGAGTAGAGGACCAAGGGAAAGGGACATCAGGCTGGACGAAAATGAATCTGTCGATCGATTTCAGGATATTGGTAGGAATTTCATTGATAAAGTGGGCACCGTTTCGGCTCTTCAAATAAAGGTCTCGACCTTGTTTGGAAGGGGCGTAACAATAGTGGAAGAAGGCAAGGTCGAATCGAACTAAGCGGATATGACAGAGGATAATGAATGTGGTCATAAAGCGGATGGAATTTGGGGGGAGTTGGTGTAGTGGCAGCCCGAATCATTCGCAAATTTGAAGCAGCTCAGGGCAAATTTGAAGCAGCTCAGGGCCGAGTTTGAATTGGATTTCAAAAAAGGTATAACAGTCCCTTGGGGGATGATCGTATTTGTCGGAGGGAGAAGACCAATAGAACGACCAACCGCTGGGGTGGCTGATCTTCTCAGAAGAATACCAATCGTTAGAAAGAGAGATAGAAGAAGGACGCTTTGTGGAGGTTCTGCGGGGGTTTTTGGTCGAAGCCTTGTTGGGAGAAGAGTTTGAAGCACCAGGTTGAGAGGAAGAAGGCAGAATGGTCGAAGATGTGGGAGAAGTGGGTTGAGGAGAAATGACCTCGTCCTCCTCTGGCTCGTCTAACGCGCCAAGGGCAGGTCGACGACGGCGGAGGGGAATGTTATCCATAGTATCCCCGGAGTTGGGAGAAGCGACACGGGCTGTGAAAACACGGGTAGGAACAGTATTGCCGGGATGAAGAATTGAGAGAGGAACAGCCTCGAGTGCAGAAGGTAGTATTTGAACTGAATCAGAGGAAGTCGTCGAAGAAGGAGATGGAGGTGCAGGATCTGAAAAAAGAAAAACAAAAACGAAGTCAAAAAAGGAAAAACTTTCGAGAAAGGTGGAACTTCAAAAAATTAGGGTTCTGCGAGGAAGGCGATTTTGGAGAAAATAAAGAAGGAGAACAGAGATTTCGGGAGATTTTTTAAGGAAAATGGCAAAATTCACAGTGATTAATAAGCGGATACAGATATCCAACACATAAACTCAAAATACTCAATCAGCAAACTTCAAATACCAATTCAAGAAATTCAAAACACAAAATCTCAGAAATAGAAAATGTAAAATCAGGCGAGAAGCAACTTACTCATAATCGCAGACGAGAAAATTGGAAAATCTCGAGGATTGCAGGAGGAATCACCGAAAAAAGTTAGGTTTTTTACAGAAAGAATTTTGAGCACAAGAGAGTTCGAAATTGCGAATGTGGAAAAACTTAGAAAATTTGCTAAGTGTTGAATTTATACCATGGAGAGTTAAAGGGTTGAAGGACGAGGACCGTAGGATTAAAGCCAGATCTTACGGTGGAGAGCATTAACTCACACGGTACTCAAGATAGGCGCGTTATGCAAGGAGGCGCAATGATTAAAGTGTCTGACAGGCGTGATAGATGAGACACGCGGCAGAAGGGAAGTTGCGGCAGAAAGGACGTGTGGTAGATGACTTTATGTCTGGCAATTAATAAGGAATTAATTCAAAAAAGGAGCGGAAAACTCACTAGGCGGTCGATATTTGACGCCTTGTCACCAAGGAAAGCGAGGAACACGAATTCAATCTTAGATCATGTCATTCAGACTCGACCAGAGTGGGGGGAACTAGATGATATGGGATATTATACCAACAAGGCTAAACCGGTTTACTGAACCAGCTTAGGAGGCTTGGCCGTGATAGAACCGAGCCAGGTGGCAGAGAAATTGACCAGTTAACCAGTCGATCAGCCAAGAAGTCGAGTAACCTATCATTCGAGTAAGTGGGTGGTTGAACAGTTCAGTCGACCTCCACAGGTCGACTGCTTCGTGGACGTGGCGCCTCGTGGATCGAACTAGTCATAAGCGCGTGGAGGAGCTTCTAACGGAATTTAGGAAGGATATTCACCCCATGTGCAGAAGGACACTTGTCGAGAACACATTGGTTGACAGCCACAACCACCTCTGACAGCTTACCCCATGTGCAGGAGGACACGCGTCCAAAGAGTATTGGTGCAGGCGATAGTGGCGACGACTACCTCTGACACATGCGTATTGGGTGTGTACGGACGGGCAGTTAGGGCAGACAACTCACCAAATCCGGGCAGCCCTAGGTCAGGTATCTCACCTCTATATAAAGAGGATGAGCCTTTCTTCTTCAACACGATCATTCTATTACTTACTCTTGAGAATTGATTGAATATACACTGACTTAAACTTCGGAGGCTCTTTAACAGAAAAACCCTCCGGTGTGAGAGTTCTTTGTAGGTGCACGACGTTCAACCGGCGAGAAGGAAGACGATTATTCGAGTTCTAGCCGGTCGGGAAGTTTTGTGTTACCAAATATAAATCGCAAAACATATATATATTAATTATCGGCCTTAAATGAGTTAGGATTTTCGAGAATCGAAACCCTAGTTTTATCCAGTTTTGATAACCGGGTATTTTTCTAGATCCTATTATAAATGCCTGAACCCTAATACCGTGTGGACAATCTTTAGTTGTCGTATCATTAATTCGTAATGCGTATCGTCGCCCTACACACGTGCGCGACTCTCGTCCGACCGTTGGAGCCGAATCGCTGAGTGCGTGCCCGTACACCGAGTCCGAGTCAAACCCCCGTGTCCATGCCCTCGCACTGAGTCCATCTGATCAACCGTTTACGCGTTGTTTTCGTTAGCCGTGGTCCAAGCACGCCCCTGCGTCAGTGACCGTGGCACCGTTCCAAACCGTGCATCGATCAAGCCGTGTCAGTCGAGTTTGTGCCGGCCCCGAGTTACCACGCCGAACCCAGACCACGATCAAACCGAGCTGCACACAGTTAAGCGAAATATCAACCAACTCCGAGTGAGCCGTCGGTCCAGTTCAGTCGAACCGGTCCGGTCAGTCCGGACGGTTCGAGATATATTTCAGATAGAATCTCAGATAAATTTCAGATTCTGTCGGATTAAGATTTCAGATATATTTAAGATTTCAGATATTGTTAAGATTTCAGATAGATTTTAGATCCAGATACATTTTGGATTTAAGTCAGATTTTAGTTTCAGACTTAGAAATATTTCAGAGAACTCTAGTATGACTCAAAGACAATAAATTTTCAAAATCAGCTCGTAAATCCCTAAAATGATTTTAAAGTCGAGTGAGCGAACCTAGACAGCTCAGATAATATAATTCGAGTTTTCAGTTTAAGATAAGTACTTAAAATATATTTTATTCTTATATATTTTGTAGCTTGTGGAGAGTCGAGCCTCTGACAGTTGCAAACCATTCAGCACCTGCATTTCAGCATATCAGGTGGGGACCCTGTACTGGGTATTACATCTTCTATGATCGCAATACCATGGTTGAGGTATGTATGTAAGATTCCGCCCGAATAGGGGCAATTACCTAGCGAGTAGATCCTTTATACCTAGGTGAATCGAACGCTAGTTAAGATGAGATAAGAATTCTAGTGCAGCTTCAAGTTAAGTGAATTAAGAACCTTAGAGCAGCCTTGAGTTAAGTTTAATTTCAGACGAAGTTAGATTAATTTTTCCCCAAGGGGGTATTGACCTAGAGATAGGTTTCGTCATAAGCAAGTGTTTCGAATCTCCAGTTAGTATCAAGGACCCTAGTGCAATTGTGAGTTAAGCTCCAACCTTAGAAGTGCATAAAAGTTAGTTTTGCCCTAGTATGGGCAACGACCTACAGATTAGGTCCTACAGTTTCTTATTGTGAGCGTGAAGACCTAGTGTCCTTCTCGCCTGTTAAGCAGTCAGTTGAGCAACAATTATATACAGCCAGTTGAGCAGCTATTAGAATTAGTAGTTGAGCAGCAGTAATGGACAATATACTTATTTATACGCATTTGTGATGTGTTTTATGATATTAGATGTATGCTTAGTTTGTGATGTGTTCTATCATATTAGATGTATGCTTAGGTTGTGATGTGTTTTTATCATATTAGATGTATGCTTAGGTTGTGATGTGCTTATCATATCAGATGTATGTTTAGTTCGCGATGTTGCAGTTATAGTTAGTCGGTTGAGTAACAATTACAATTAGTCAGTTGAGCCGTCATTATAATTAGTCAGCTGAGTAGTAGTTATAGTTAGTTAGTTGAGCAACGATTATAGTCAGCCAATCGAGCACCCATTATAGTAGTCAGTTGAGCATCAGTTATAGTTATCTAGTCGAGCAAAAATTATAGACAGTCAGCTGAGTAGCGGTTATAGGCTGTCACCTAAATAGCAGCTAATAGATAGTTTGCCGATTTAAGTGTTTATTGGATGAATGCCTAATCTGTTAGTAAAATGTTCATCATCATATCGTCTTCTGCCGACCCATTAAGTACTTGTATATATGTCGATGTCATGATATGTTATTATATTAGCTGTATATTTCAGTGCCGGTTCCGGCGGAGCACGTGGATTATTTATGCTCACGCCCCCCACTAA
Source organism: Striga hermonthica (assembly GCA_902706635.1). Taxonomy (NCBI): domain Eukaryota; kingdom Viridiplantae; phylum Streptophyta; class Magnoliopsida; order Lamiales; family Orobanchaceae; genus Striga; species Striga hermonthica. Next base: position 1,810,025 of record CACSLK010034236.1, on the reverse strand, counting down.
CCATTTTTCAGGTGATGGTGTCGAGCGTAGAGCGTGAGCCGATGTTGTGGTGGTGGTCATAGCGAGGATATTTTCAGTGAACATGTCATGTATATTTGAAAATGTTGGAGTTATCATGCTTTGTTCATGCATGCTTGCATTTGCTTTCGCACTTAGTATTTCAGTACTCCAATATTCCAGTATCTGGAATTTCAGTCTATGCATGCTTAAATCCTGAGATGTTTAGAGTAATGTATTATACTCGATTGCATGCCTAGTAGTTTAAAGATATTAAAGATCAAAGATTTAAGATTTAAGTTGAGTAGCATCCTGCATATTAAAGTTAAAGTATTTTCAAAAAATTAATATGAGTTTTCGAAAATTAAATCAGAGCTTTCTTTTTCTAGCGCGAAAAATTTACTCTGATTTTAGTAAGTTCAGGCGGGGTGTTACACCGATTGTTCTGGCTCATGTTCACGTCCATCTACGAATGGTTGTCTTGTGGGTCAAGTTACCCTCTCGGGCTCCAAACCTTCGGGTCGAGCTATCACCTCGCGTATCTCGGGTCGAGCTACCCCCTCGCTTCCTGAACCTTCAGGTCGAGCTATCACCTTGCGTCCCTTGGGTCAAGCTATCATCGCTCGTCCCTCGAGTCGAGCCTTTAACCCCTGTGCCTTCGGTCGAGCGATTGTCGGCCTGCCTGGAGGTAATATTAACACCATTCGAGCCTCAACCACTGCTGATATCATTCTCTCCAACACGCTGAGCGTAATTTGCATGGGCTGCTCTGAGATAAAAAGCTGAACATTTGCGTCGGTCCCCTCCACCGTCCCTTCCTGGAGTTGCAGTTCCCCTGCGCATGACCCACGGCGTGGTAAGCTCGTGTTCGATCTTGTTGGCGTCTAAATTGTACCTGCTTGCACGGGGCTATTTGCTGCTGCTTCCAATAACTCCGGTGGTCGCCGGATAACAGAAGCTGGGGTCGCCGGCGTGTCTCCACGCAATACCCACCCCAACGGAGGCCCTGTCCCAACAGAATGCTTGTGTAACCATGAGTTGTCTTCCTCCGCTTGCTCACGCTCTCTTTCCTCCATCTTTTATTCAATCCACGCTCCTCTACTTGCTTTCCGGTTGTTACGTATGAGATACCACCATATCAACGCCGGTTGAGCTAGGGTTCCCACAGATGGTGCCAATTTGATATTGTCCGAGATGAGAAACTCCGGTCTTTTAGAGGGTTCTTACCGGTTAAGACAGAACGCGCTTAATACGGTTTGATCCAAGCTCGAATGTTCGCCGGTACCTGAAAGAGAGCCGGAATTACTCCGACGCAAGACCCTACGACGCTCAAGTTAGTGTCTCGGATTAGAGAGAATTGTTTGCAATGAATGTAATAGTATTAAAATGAAGCCTTATTCTTTCCTATCGCTTGATTCACCTTTTATATAGTGTTTAATCGTACGATCTTCATTTTGGGGTCAAACGCCCTCGAGCGTCTACCGATCAAACCCAATTCAATTGATGCTCGACCGTGCATATCGACACTTGACCCGACCCTTAACGGTCCTTAGCAATGTCAAAAGGGCCATGGCCTGTGGGCTAGCCCGTCCGTCCGCCTAAATGGACGGGCTTGGGCCTTTGCTTGGCCAGCCCATTCAATCGCGGGCCTATTTGGCCCGCCCCATTCGGCCCGCGGTCTAAAGCGGGCGGGTTGGGACGCGGTCCAGCCCGTTTTTTTACTATTTATTTATTTGTTAATTTTATATTGTTTAAATTTGGTATTTCTTATTTATTTAGTATTATTTGTCTTTATCATCTTTTGTTTTCTTCTTCTTTTACTTTCATATTTATTTATTTTATATTTTTTAAAATTTGACAATGATATTAAGATTTGTGAATGTACATGAAATACTTTTTATGTAATAAAAATATTAATGAATCAAATAATATTTTATATGAATTTAGTCTCTCCTCTGCGTGAATCTATTTACATATAAAAAAGTTTGGCATTTACCTGAAATATTAAATGATTCCCGCCTAAAAAATTAAAATTTGTTAATCTTGGTAATTTTTTTCACAGTTTTTTTTGAAAAATCCCGCCTTTGATCATTAAATTCGAATTTAATATTTTTTTGGATGTAAATGTAGAAGTTTTTGGAATGCTCCACTTACAGTGATTTTTTTCCATCTAAATACATAATTTACATATGGGTATTGATTGAACCTTCGAATAACAGAATATCTATAGTTATATAATTTTCACGTGGAGATAAGGTTGCAATAAAATCATTCAAAAGAGATACTACAACATTTATATTCCCTTATATTTTTTGGAGCCGAATCCCCAAAAATTACCTATTGATGTCTTAATCGCATATTTACTATAGGTTGCAAATTTATTAGTATCCCAACCACCTCTATAGAGATGGCTTCAAAAATATTAATTAAATAATAAACGTGTATCTAAAACATAACTTAATTAGTATTTTTATTGGGTGTAAAAGCAAGGAAAAGAGATAGGGAAAATCCTTTCTTTTCTTTTTTCTTTTTTTTTTTTTCCAACGACAACCAAATATAAATTACTCAAACGAAATAGTCTTACAAATCAAGGCCTAAATAGGCACAATGAAGCCCTAACTAGTAAAGCTACAAGCTAGAGCTACCAAAGAATGATTTCTACAAATCACCTTGGAGAGCCATTTTGGCTAAATCAATACAATCCATACACAGGTTCTTATTTAAAACAAAGTTACAATACTGAAAGCATTTAAACAAATCCAATAAAATCCCAGCTGCACTGTTTCCAAGCTCTTGATCTCCCAGCATTTCTTGGGTCCTCAGCCACATCTCTTTGTTGTCCACAAAGCAAGTGATTTTCCTCCATTTATGCTGAAGAGCTTTGTTCATAATCCAACAAAGTCCTGCTAAGTGAGCCTCCACTGAATTCCCTAAGAAATCTCTAGATGCATCCCACATTTTCATTACCTTGTTCTGCTTCAAAGCCTTACCTCCAATCCCCAGCCTGCCATTGTAAAGCCAACAGCTCACAGCAACTTGAACACTATCTTCAGGCTCTGTGCCCTCAACCCAACCCTCTCTCTCATCCAGATTCTTATTCACATCCAACTTCCCTGTTCTACCCTCAGCACTTCCCTTCCCATCCCCCAATCTGCTCACTCCCAGACAAGCATTGAAACAGTTCCACTCATCCCAAACACATTTCACAACTCTATCCTCACTAACCCATCTTTTTTCAAACACCCAACTATTTCTAGTTTTCCAAAGCCACCACAATAGATAGGTAGATAAGCTAATTCTATCTACTATATTAGTGGCTTTGGAGGCATTACAGATATCCAACCACCACACCTCAAAATCAGTTCCTGAATCTCTAATTCCCTCCCAAGACACCCCAAGAAGTTTCCAGCACTTCTTTGCTTTCTGACAATGAAATAGCAGGTGGTTCATGTCCTCCTCTCCCTCCCCACAAACCTCACAAATCTTCTCACAGTGAATACCCTTCTTACACAACTGAACCCTAGTACTAAGAAACCCATGCCAACATCTCCAAAGGAAATTTTTGATTTTGTTTTGAATAGGCAATTTCCAAGTAAATTTCCACATTCTCTTAATCTGCTCATAATTACTACTACCTCCCATCCCCTTGACACTCTTCTTCTTGTTCATAATCACCTCATAAGCATTCTTAACTGTAAAAATTCCTGTTTTGTGCCCATGCCAAACCAATCTATCTCTCATGCCTAAGGCATTAAGAGAAATTCTGGTAATGGCCTTAGCAGTCTGGTGATCAAAAGTCTGATTAATAAGCTCCCTATCTCAACAAGACCCCCTTCTCCCATAAGATCCCTCACCTTATCTAATCTATCTCTATCCTCTATGAATCTGCATTCAGGAATAAAACCAGAAATACCAAGAATCCAAGGAGACTCCCAAATGTTAACACTTCTCCCATCCCCTATCCTATATCTAGTCCCCAATCTAAGAGATTTCCTAGCCCCCATCCAACATTTCCAAAGCCAGGAGTCCCCACTCCTAGCTGAACATCCCAAATTCTGCCCTTAGGAAAATATTTCCCTCTAATTACCTTACTCATGAGCAGATTAGGTCTGGTCAACACTCTCCACAATTGCTTAACTAATAGGGCTTCATTAAAAGCTCTCAAATTCTTAAAACCTAATCCCCCTCCCCCTTAGAATGAGCTAACCTCTCCCATCTAACCCAATGCATTTTGTTGCCATCCCTACCCTCTTTTTTCCCCACCAGAAATTTGCTGATTCCTTACATATATCATCACACAGTGTTAGAGGGATTCTGTAGCATGACATAATATATGTAGGAAGAGCCCCAATTACAGAATTCAAAAGAGTTTCTCTCCCAGCTTCACTCAAATACACATTTTTCTAATTAGAAATTCTATTTTTAACTGCCTCACTCACAAATTGGAATGTCTCTCTCTTAGACCTGCCTATTCCCAAAGGAAGACCAAGGTATTTAGATTTCTGCACAAAGGTAACCCCCTGAAGAATAGAAAAAATCTCTGATTTGAGAGAATCATCAGAGTTCTTAGAGAAAAAGACAGAAGATTTACTAAGATTAACACATTGTCCAGAAGCAGAGCCATATTCATGAAGGATATTCAAAATCAAATGAGCATGCTGGGAATCAGCTTTACACAACAATAGGGAGTCATCAGCAAAAAACAAATGAGAAATAACAGGAGCAGCCTTACCAACTCTAATACCCTGAAAAACTCTATTGGACCTAGCTTGACAAATCAGGTTGGAGAATGCTTCAGACACTAAGATAAACAAGTAAGGGGACAAAGGGTCCCTCTGCCTCAACCCTCTACTAGCCTTGACAAATCCCACATTAGAACCTTTAATATTAAAACTGAAAGTAGTGGAACACGCACAAGCTAAGATCCAGTTCACAAATTTATTACAAAACCCATTTTAGTACACACTCTGGCTAAAAATTCCCACTCTACTCTATCATAAGCTTTAGACATGTCCAACTTAACCGACATAAATCTATCTTTGCCCGTCCTTTTACTGTTGATGTAATGAATACATTCATTGGCAATGATGACATTGTCCAGGATTTGCCTTCCTGGGACAAATGCTGACTGAGCAGAGGACACACACACATGCAGAACTGGTTTAATCCTATTAGCCAAAATTTTAGCAATCAGCTTATACATGACATTACACAGGCTTATAGGTCTGAACTCAGTAATATAGAGAGGGTTTTTCTTTTTGGGAATCAGAGTGATTATAGCATGATTGATACCAATGGGCATTTTACCACTAATGAAAAAGTTAGACACAACATCACACACTTTATCCTTAATAATGGACCAGGAGCTATGAAAAAACCCCACAGTTAACCATCTTCCCCTGGTGCTTTGTCTTGGTGCATATCACAGAGTGCTTCCCATATCTCCTTCTCAGAAACATTCTCAGTAAGTTTGTCATTCATATTTTGAGAAATGGAACATGGAATGCCCTCTAGATTACAACTAGCCACCCTAGGGTTAGAAGTTTTAAACAGGTGATCAAAATAAGATTTAGTAACATCAATAGTCTCCTTATCACTATTGTATTTAGCCCCATCAGATTTACACAAGTTGTCTAAACAATTGCCTCTCCTTCTTTGCTTCACAGAAGCTTGGAAGAATTTGGTATTTTTATCCCCACATTTTAACCAGTTAATTCTAGCTTTTTGTTGCCAGAAAACTTCCTCTTTTTTATAAGCAACATGCAACATATTTCTACAGGTTCTCCACTCATCCCAGTCTCTACCCTCCCCAAGAGCTTCACACTCCAACAGACAACCCTTTAGCTTATCAATTTCCTTAGCAGAATTATGGGAATTGTAGGAAGCCACCCAAGGATGGCCTTCCTAACTTTTATAATTCTGCCTTGAATACTGAAAAGACTAACTCCCCCCACAGGAGTGTTCTAAGCATTGGATATCACATCCTGACACCCTTGTAATTTAATCCATCTATTGTCAAAAAAAATCTCCTAGGGGACTTAGTCACAGAGCTATCCACATTGAGGATGAGCATACAGTGATCAGAAGAGAAGAGGGGTAAGCGATTCACCATAGCATTAGGGTATAATCTGATCCACTCAGGAGATAAAATGAACCTATCTAATTTTTCCTCAATGAAATCAGACCCTTGCCTATGGTTAGACCAAGTGAAAGGGTGTCCTTCCACCTTGCTCTCCACCACCCCCAAACCCCTAGCCAAGTTCTTGAAATCTTTAAAACTGCTCTCCTCCCTCCTACATCCGCCTCTTTTCTCAGAATTATCCAATATATCATTGAAATCCCCTCCCAAAAACCAGATATTCCTCCATCCCATACTATGTCTCAATAAATAATCCCATTGAGCCACTCTTATAGCAGGAATGTTGCTAGCATACACAAAAATCCCCCACTGAGAAACATCACTATTGTTGAACCTAAATAACACCTCAAAACAGAAATCAGTGGATAGAAGCTTCTCAACTACAATATTAACTGACCAACATAACAAAAGCCCTCCTCTAGAACCTAAAGGATTGACAACAGCCCATCTATCCTCAAACTTAAACTTTCTACAAACAGTTTGCACAAATTTTTCCTTTTTTTTTTGTTTCAGAAATGAAAAGAAAATCTGGGAGGTGAGTCTTTAGAGACTCTTTGATTTGGGAAATTGTAGAGGGTCCCCCCAACCCTCTACAATTCCACACCGCAACCTTCATTGGTCACCTTGGGACCAGTTATGGCTGGTTTCCTCCACCAAGTAAACAGAAAGTTCATTCTTTTTTAATTTTTTGCAGCAGTTGTTTTTAATAGTACTCTCAACATTACTATCACCTCTATTATCAAAAGATCTTTTTCTTTTCTTTTTATCTTCTTCCTTACCCTTATTGTTATTCCCATCCCCCTCAGTGCTAGTTTTACTACCTAATTTACTAGCATTTCTACCTTTTCTGGTGAAGGAACTTTTCTTCCTCTGAAGAATTCTACCACCTATAGTGGCTGATTGGATGGTAACATCCATGAGCTGAGACTCATTGTTATCTTCTTCACCCAAGTTTTCCTCCCCTCCCCTGCCCAGACATTCCCCACCCCTACTCTCTTCAGAGCCACCTACAGGCTCTATCAGGCTCTGAGACCTCAGAACTAAGGCCTTCTTCTCAAGGATAGAGCTCTCAGGACTTTTGACATTCAGCCCCTGATTACTACCTATTCCCCCCACCTCACTATTCTGATGCACAGACCTATCCTGCCTGCCCTCATCACTTCTACCATGTTCACTTCCCTCAGAGAATGAACTAATACTTCTAGACCCAAGAAAACTGGTAGGGGAAGCCTTAAGCCAATCACCAAACTGATTATGCTTAATGACTTCATTCCCTACATCTTCCTTTTTAGCTTTACAACTCCTATCACTGTGGCCAATTTTACCACAGTAATAGCAGAATGTTTGGAGGTACTCATATTTAAAATCCACCCACTTACATTCCTGCCCAAGTTTCACATTAGCACCCCTAGGAATAGGATCAATCAATTTCATCTCCACAAGGGTTTTCACTATATTACCATCCCAACTGCCAGCATAAGGAACTAACACATTGATAACCTTACCAACTAATTTCCCAAGTTTAAAACCAGTTTCAGGAGCAACCCAGTGAAGGGGAAGATTATGAATTTGAACCCAAACTCGAATCTTCTCTTCTTCCTCCTGAAACTCAACCTGTCCCGGCACCCATCTTTTAAGTAAGATGTATTGGCCGTCAAAAGTCCAAGTTTTGCCAAGAAGAATCTTATCCAGATCCTCCTCAGCTTTAAACAGAAATTGAAAAGTGTTTGGACCTATACATCTCGAAGAAAAAGGGAGCTTGGTTGCCCACAGGTTACCAAGAGTAGCCTTTAACCCTGAGAAATTGATAGTTTTTTCCTTAAAAACTTTTCCAATTAAACTTAGCTTACATTCATTAAGGGTAGGAGCAATGTCAAGATCCCTGAGTTCCACCCCTAGCTCTTCCTTATCAGACAAGGCAAATTTATGAAGCTTATCCGCTAAAGCATTCTCCATGACCTAACAATCAAACTAAGCACCCCTAAAAATGAAACTCTAACCAACCCTAACCCAACCGGCCCGCAAAAACGACGCCAAACCACAACCCAGAAACAGAAAAATTGATGAGATAAAAGGAAAGGAAGCAAGCAGTGACTCACCGAAAAGGAAGAAAGCAAAGAAATCGAACAAAAATGGAAGCACCGAGCGCAGAAACCCTAAACCCCGTCTCACTTGGGAGAACAAAATCCTTTCAAACTTTTTTTTTTATACTATTTGTTCGCCAAAATCGGTGGAGGGTTTTCAATTGTATGAAATCTTATGCAATTCTTTTCACCAATTAAACTAACTCCCATCTAAAAACATAAATTTTTTGGAATGCTCCACTTACGTCAGTCGATCAAAATCTAATAAAATTGGGTTGATATCTCATGACCCATTTCCATTAAACTATCGCGTAGCCCATGCAATGCACGAGATGGTATATTTTTTTGAAATATTTAACGTATGAAATATTAAAATTAATATAATTTATATATATGTAACAAAAATAGATGGAATGCAAAGAAGGAAAAAAGATATAAATTATTGAACTTTTTCTTTGTGAAGTAAAATTTGGGAAGCTTTTATATATTTAATTATGAATAGAAAAGTGTTACATGCGGACGGTTGAGAAAACTATAACGAATTATGACATAAATTCGTTTAGAAGTTAATAGAAAATATTTCAAAAATTAGATTTTATTTTTTTTTTAAATCCTTACAGTCGCTCTTTTATTGATTTATCAATTTTTACACATACAAATCAAAATTAATACAACTCGAAATATCTATATCTATATCTGTATAAAAATGTTTGATTGTTTTTAAAATAGTAACTATTTCACGTAAAAACTATTTAGTTACTTAATAAGGAAATTTTATCATCAAATTGGAATTCTTAAAAAATCATAAAATTACGCCTAAAATAATCCGTTGAAAATAGCTTTATTTATTTTCATAAGATACTGAATATAGTTAAAATCAATAATTTTAATTTTCCTGAAATTGAGCCACATCCTAAAATTAAATGAATCCCTATACATCCCTCTTTATTCTTTTTCACCCTATCTGTATTTAGACCATTAGCCGTAACCTTCATCAATAAATTGAAAAAGCATTGGTTTTTATTTTTAAAATAATTCAAGTGATCAATTATTGCATAAGTAGTTTGAAATCATATTCTATAATGTGGGTTATCTATATCTATAT
>CACSLK010034236.1:1761654-1774024 GCA_902706635.1 Striga hermonthica | reverse complement strand
TTTCGACAGCTTTATAGCTGTTGAACTGAATTTTTCGAGTCGTCTTCTCCCAACCCATCTTGTGAGCTGGTCGAAGTCGAGCAATAGTTTCGACAGCTTTATAACTGTTGAACTGAATTTTTCGAGTCGTCTTCTCCCAACCCATCTTGCGAGCTGGTCGAAGTCGAGCAATAGTTTCGACAGCTTTATAACTGTTGAACTGAATTTTTCGAGTCGTCTTCTCCCAACCCATCTTGCGAGCTAGTCGAAGTCGAGTAATAGTTTCGACAGCTTTATAGCTGTTGAACTGAATTTTTCGAGTCGTCTTCTCCCAACCCATCTTGCGAGCTGGTCGAAGTCGAGCAATAGTTTCGACAGCTTTATAGCTGTTGAACTAAATTTTTCGAGTCGTCTTCTCCCAACCCATCTTGCGAGCTGGTCGAAGTCGAGCAATAGTTTCGACAGCTTTATAGCTGTTGAACTGAATTTTTCGAGTCATCTTCTTCCAACCCATCTTGCGAGCTGGTCGAAGTCGAGAAGTAGTTTCGACAGCTTTATAGCTGTGGGACTGAATTTTTTGAGTCATCTTCTCCCAACCCATTTTGCGAGCTGGTCGAAGTCGAGTAACAGTTTCGACAGCTTCGTAGCTGTTGAACTTATGTTTTTTCGAGTCGTCTTCTCCCAACCCATTTTGCGAGATGGTCGAAGTCGAGAAACAGTTTCGACAGCTTCGTAGCTGTTGAACTAAGTTTTTCGAGTCGTCTTCTCCCAACCCATTTTGCGAGCTGGTCGAAGTCGAGCTGGATTGGACCGGCTATATAGCCTTTTCAAAAAATTCGATATTCTGGCGATTGTGTCGAAATTGATGCGAAAAGAGGGCGATTCTCACTTCTTCTCGACTTTAAGATACCCGACTTCCTTGGTTACTTATCATGTCTTGCTACCTGGGTCGAATATTTTCATTAATGATTATTCTTCCAGATTTGCCTGACCTTGACAATTCTCTTTTGAATTTCGAATTTCAAAAAACCCCTACTAGTGACGCGCGTCCCATCAATTGCTGACTCTTCGTATTCTGTGCTACATCAGGGTCGTTGGTTTTCTTGTTGATCTAACGGTCAACATCCATCCTCATCTCCTATAAATGCAATTGAACTTCTTCCTTAAACACTTTTCACTTCTTCCAAATTTTCTTTGCAACTTCCGGCGATCCAGCGATCCGAGCTTTTTGTCTCCGGCGATTTTGTTCACAGTTCCGGCATCCTTTCAGATCGTCATGAGTAATATGTGTAAGTGCTCTACTATATTCTTTCTTTTATTTTCTGCTTTTCGGGTTTTTCTGGGCCCCTGTGTTCTTCGTGTTCGTCAACTTTTTTCTTGAAGGTTCTATGTTAGATCTTCGTATGAATACTCTCCTTTTAGGTTAACTGTTAGCGTGTGGCTGGGTTGCAGCGTGTAACCTTTTGTCGATCCATGAGTAATATGTGTAAGTGCTCGATCTTAGTGGCAAGTTGAAGAAAACAACTCGAAGAGGCATTTCACTCTTGGATCGAGTTATGCTTACTCGACCAGAGTGGGGGGGACTAGATGATATAAGATATTATACTGGACCCGATTTAATGGATAAAGTGGATACATATTGGAAGATAAGCGCACTAAGACATCTAAGCCCAACTTGGGCCCAAAAGGTACACTCTCCCATTAAAAAGGGGTCAAGGTACCTCATTCTCTCATCATCTCCTCATTACATTACTACACTTTCTCTCTCTTGATCTGGGCACTAACTTAGGCATCGGAGGCCCGACGCCGGGGCCATCCCCGGCGTTGGGTTCTGCAGGTACGGAGGCCGGTTCGAGTTGAAGGAGCCCGGGTGAATCTTATTCACTTCATTTGGAGGATATTTCAATGATTATTCAATGGTCATTCGACTCTCGATGCTCGATCTTAGTGGCAAGTTGAAGAAAACAACTCGAAGAGGCATTTCACTCTTGGATCGAGTTATGCTTACTCGACCAGAGTGGGGGGGACTAGATGATATAAGATATTATACTGGACCCGATTTAATGGATAAAGCGGATACATATTGGAAGATAAGCCCACTAAGACATCTAAGCCCAACTTGGGCACAAAAGGTACACTCCCCCTATAAAAAGGGGTCAAGGTACCTCATTCTCTCATCATCTCCTCATTACATTACTACACTTTCTCTCTTGATCTGGGCACTAACTTAGGCATCGGAGGCCCGACGCCGGGGCCACCCCTGGCGTTCGGTTCTGCAGGTACGGAGGCCGGTTCGAGGTTAAGGAGCCCGGGTGAATCTTATTCACTTCATTGGCGCCGTCTGTGGGGACCCGTTCAAAAAGTCAAGCGGAGTTCCGACTCAAAAATTCAAAAATCTCCTTCCTCTCAACCGGCCACCGCCATCGCCGGCCGCCACCTCCGCCGCCGGCCGTCGGAAAACGTGCTCCGATCAGAAAATGGTTGACATCATCGGATAGATCTCGTCGAGGTGAACCTCTCCTTAAAATTTCATGCAAAAATTCCTCCGGGAAGGTCATCAATTTTGCGGTCAAAGTTTCCAGATCTAGTAAAATTTCGGTCAAAATCGTACATTCAAATGCATTTTCCCGACGATCCGGGAGGGCTATGGAAAATCCGGGAACATCATTGGAATCCTCTTGTCGAGGAGAATCTACAGTGCCTAACCTCCACCGTGCGCCGCCGGCCGCCGGCCAAAGTCATCATATCTGAAAAATTCTTGCACCATCACGAAGCTCTCCTCGTGTTCTTTCTACCCTTAAAATTTCAAGCAAAAATTCATCCGGGAAAAGTGCCAATTTGCCGGTCAAAGATGCTAGATCTAGAGAAAATTTGGTCAACCTTTGGTCATCGTCTTCGATTTTTCAGAGATACTCAGCAAATCGCTTCAAACCGACGACACCTTCGGAATCTCTTCGCCGAGACGCACTCATGGATGGTCATTTTCGCCGGATCCGACAAGGTTAAACCGGCGAAAAATTTCCCGGCGTGTTCCTGCTGTCAGTCGAGCAGATGCAGCACTGTCCAGCCCCGGTTTTGGGCCCGCACGATTACAGTCCGCGTCTCCATCCTTTCCGAAGCCCGCGTCTGACCCAAAATTCGGCCCGTTCCTCACACAACCTCTGGCCCACGAAGAGCCCGCTCCAGGCCCAGCTCCAGCCCATGCTTCTCCAGCCCAACGACGCGGCCCAACCCCTTGTTTCCGCGGCCCAGCTCCGTGTAGCGCGGCCCAGATGCCTCCATCTCAGCCCAGTTCAACCCATTTGATGTTCACAGCGCCCCATTTCGTACCAGACCAGCGCAAATGGCCCAAAAGTGGTCCAAATTCGCCAAATTGCACAATTTTTTGCCCAAAATTAGTTCCAGACAACTAAAAGGGAAAGGTAATGCATTTGAGACATTATTCTCATAATGGAGGTATGTGACTAATTTAAATTTGAATACTTGAGGATTTAAATTCGATTCATTCACGAATATTATTTGATTGGATCGAGGATACATTATCTAAATAATTCATGAGGATATTGCGACTTTTTTGTGGAAATTATTTGACTTATTGGAGGAAGAATTGTTTAATCTGCTCGAGGTGTTATTTGATTTATTCGTGGATATTATTTCATTTGGTTCTTTCGTGGAGGATTATGTGATTTACTCGTGGATACTACTTGGTTTGTTCGAGGAAAATTGTACGTTTTATTCGTGAGATTTATTTGATTCGTTTAAGGAGAATTATTTGATTTGCTCGAGATATTATCGGATTTGTTTGTGGATGATTATGTAATTTGCTCGAGCGATTATGCGATTTATTCATGGACATATTTGAATTTCTGTCGAGGAAATGACGAAATAATCCAAGTCTCGACAAGCTATGGCGGACGAGCTGTTGAGTGTCGAGAACAAAATGAATGAGCATGGATCCATCTAAGGAGGGTGACAAGCAGGGACGAGCCTAGATGATGTCAATCACCGGTGGCGATTTCAAAAGAAATGGGTAACAGTCATTCTCTTTTGGAAAGGTAAGACAATTTGGAGCGGTATTCTCGACCTTCAGGTACAAAGCTATTCTCGATTCTTGTTCGGTGGTCGTGTTTAATCGGCAGGGGTTTATGGTCATTCTTTGTGTACTCCGGACAAACTGTTGAGGAGATTGTGATGCATATCGACATGGTTGAGAGTATTATTTGGATGACTAACAAAATGATTGGGTGTTATTATATATTGTCATATTCGATGTTTTCCTTTTCGACCTCAGTGACAGGTCGAAGAATTCGAGCACACGTTACCATGCACAATCAGGAAAGGGAGGTAGAAAAATACATTCAACATTTTTTATCTCGTTCGACGCAATTATACATTTAATGATACTAACGGAGATGATCAATTGTTATCATATCTTGTTGTGCTCGATGTGTTTCTGTTTGACCTCAGTGGCAGGTCGAAGAAAAAAATCCACCATGATTAAGGCCTCCGGGCTGGGTGGTCCCTTGTTTAGAACACCCCCTGGGGTGGGCAGGTTGGTCGCCTGTTTAGAACATTCCTCGGGGTGGGCAAGTGCCTGAAGAAAAAAAATCCACCATGACTATGGCCTCCGGGCTGGGTGGTCGCTTGTTTCGATAGGCCCCCTCGGGGTCGGCAAGTGCCTGAAGACAAACTCTACCATGACTAAGGCCTTCGGGCTAGGTGGTCGCTTGTTTAGTACACCCCTTGGGATGGGTAGGCTGGCCCCCTGTTTCGTACATCCCTCGGATTGGGTGGGCAAGTGCCTGAAGAAAAAAAATCCACCATGACTAAGGCCTTCGGGCTGGGTGGTCGCTTGTTTCGATAGGCCCCCTCGGGGTCGGCAAGTGCCTGAAGACAAATTCCACCACGACTAAGGCCTTCGGGCTGGGTGGTCGCTTGTTTAGTACACCCCTTGGGATGGGCAGGTTGACCCCCTGTTTCGTACATCCCTCGGATTGGGTGGGCAAGTGCAAAGACATGGATGACTTGAGCAGACCTCGGAGGCAGGTCGATGTTTTCCTCTTGGCTTCATTTGGTTTGTTATCATTGTACATTTTCTCTTAACCCAGTGGCAGATTGAGGGAAGATAAAATCCACCATGACTAAGGCCTCCGGGCTGGGTGGTCGATCCTAGTGCTGGGTCGTGAAGACATGGAGCCTATCGAGGACCTTGGAGGCAGGTTGATGTTTTTCTCTTGGTTATATTTGGTTTGTTATCATTGTACATTTGCTCCTAACCCAGTGGCAGGTTGAGGGAAGATAAAATCCACCATGACTAAGGCCTCCGGGCTGGGTGGTCGATCCTAGTGCTGGGTCGTGAAGAGATGGAGCCTATCGAGGACCTCGGAGGTAGGTCGATGTTTTCCTCTTGGATATATTTGATTTGTTATCATTGTACATTTGTTCCTAACCCAGTGGCAGGTTGAGGGAAGACAAAATCCACCATGACTAAGGCCTCCGGGCTAGGTGGTCGATCCTAGTGTTGGGTCGTCATGACATGGAGCCTATTGGAGACCTCAGTAGCAGGTCGATCAAACTCGCTACGGATAGATCGAGCAGTGGCAGGTCGATCGAACTCGCTACGGATAGCTCGAGCAAACCTCAGTGGCAGGTCAATGATTTCTACTTGGTTCTGTTTGATCTAGTATTATTGCATATCTGTCCATAACCTCAGTGGCAGGTCCAGATGGAGCTCATTACAGATAGTTCGAACAGGTTGATGGTTTTATTCGATTTGGTTTTGTGGTATTTGACGTTTTCGATCTCAGTGGCAGGTCGACGATTTTATTTGACTCTGGTTTCGTCAAATTGATTTTTCAACTTAAATGGGAGGTAGTATATTCATTTTTGCTCGAGCAGCTTGTGGATGATCCTGGTTTATCGAAATTGTTTTTCGACCCTAGTGGCGGGTCAGGTATATTCATTTTTGCTCGAGCAGGTTGTTTGTTGATCCTGGTTTGGTTGTTCTTTGATCATGGTTTGTCGAATTCATTTTTCGATCCCAGTGGCGGGTCAGGTGTATTCATATTTGCTCGAGCAGGTTGCCTGTTGATTCTGATTTATCGAAATTGTTTTTTGACCCCAGTGGCGGGGTCAGGTATATTCATTTTTGCTCGAGCAGGTTGTTTGTTGATTTTGATTTGTCGAATTGATTTTTCGACTCCAGTGGCGGGTCGAGTATATTCATTATGGCTTGAGCAGGTTGATTGCGCTTTATTTGATTATGATTCTGTCGAATTGATTTTTCGACTTTAGTGGCGGATCGAGTATATTTACTATGGCTTGAGCAGGTTGATTGCGCTTTATTTGATTATGCTTCCGTTGAATTGATTTTTCGACTTCAGTGGCGGGTCGAGTACATTCATTATGGCTTGAGCAGGTTGGTGGTTGATTTAATTTTCAAAGGAATATACAACAGGCTTGAATCTTAAACTTTGAACTAAGGGGCGATAGGACGAGGTGGTATAAGGGAGCTCGAACATAGTGATTGAAACACAACAGACATAAATTCAAATTTTCAAATTCAAGACTTCGGTCAACGGTCTCGACTCTCGGTTTTCGACCCCTTGCGGTCTCGATGCTCGGTTTTCAACCTCTTCGGTCTCAATTCTCGGTTTTCGACCTCAACGGTCTCGACTCTCGGTTTTCGACCTCTGCGGTCTCGATTCTTGATTTTCGACCTCAACGGTCTCGACTCTCGGTTTTCGACCTCTTGCGGTCTCGATTCTCGATTTTCGACCTCAGTGGTCTCGACTCTCGGTTTTCAACCTCTTGCGGTCTCCATGCTCGGTTTTCGACCTCTACGGTCTCGACTCTCGGTTTTCGACCTCAACGGTCTCGATTCTCGGTTTTCGACCTCAACAGTCTCGACTTTCGATTTTCGACCTCAGCAGTCTCGAATCTCGATTTCCACCTCAGTGGTCTCGACTCTCGGTTTTCGACTCCTTGCGGTCTCGATTCTCGATTTTCGACCTCAGCGGTCTCGATTTTCGGTTTTCGACCTCTTGCGATCTCGATGCTCGGTTTTCGACCTCAACGATCTCGACTCTCGGTTTTCGACCTCAATGGTCTCGATTCTCAGTTTTCGACCTCAACGGTCTCGACTCTTGATTTTCGACCTCAGCGGTCTCGACTCTCGGTTTTCGACCTCTTGCGGTCTCGATTCTCAATTTTCGACCTCAGCAGTCTTGACTCTCGGTTTTCGACCTCTTGCGGTCTCAATGCTCGGTTTTTGACCTCAACGGTCTCGACTCTCGGTTTTCGACCTCTTGTGGTCTCGACTCTCGGTTTTCGACCTCTTGCGGTCTCGATTCTCGATTTTCGACCTCTTGCGGTCTCGATTCTCGATTTTTGACCTCAGCGGTCTCGACTCTCGGTTTTCGACCTCAGCAGTCTCGACTTTCGGTTTTCGACCTCTTGCGGTCTCGATGCTCGGTTTTCGACCTCAATAGTCTCGACTCTCGGTTTTAGACCTCTTGCGGTCTCGATTCTCGATTTTCAACCTCAGCGGTCTCGACTCTCGGTTTTCGACCTCAACGGTCTCGACTCTCAGTTTTCAACCTCAGCGGTCTCGACTCTCGGTTTTCGACCTCTTGCGGTCTCGATTCTCGATTTTTGACCTCAACGGTCTCGACTCTCGGTTTTCGACCTCAACAGTCTCGACTCTCAGTTTTCGGATCTTAGTGGCAAGTTGAAGAAAACAACTCGAAGAGGCATTTCACTCTTGGATCGAGTTATGCTTACTCGACCAGAGTGGGGGGGGGACTAGATGATATAAGATATTATACTGGACCCGATTTAATGGATAAAGCAGATACATATTGGAAGATAAGCCCACTAAGACATCTAAGCCCAACTTGGGCCCAAAAGGTACACTCCCCCTATAAAAAGGGGTCAAGGTACCTCATTCTCTCATCATCTCCTCATTACATTACTACACTTTCTCTCTCTTGATCTGGGCACTAACTTAGGCATCGGAGGCCCGACGCCGGGGCCACCCCCGGCGTTGGGTTCTGCAGGTATGGAGGCCGGTTCGAGTTGAAGGAGCCCGGGTGAATCTTATTCACTTCATTTGGAGGATATTTCAATGATTATTCAATGGTCATTCGACTCTCGATGCTCGATCTTAGTGGTAAGTTGAAGAAAACAACTCGAAGAGGCATTTCATTCTTGGATCGAGTTATGCTTACTCGACCAGAGTGGGGGGGGGGACTAGATTATATAAGATATTATACTGGGCCCGAAAAAGTAAAACAGCCCTTAGGAGGGCGACGGAAATCGTCTTCGGGTTTAGGAGCAACTAAAGCCCAATCAGAGGGAAGGCCGCTGAACTCTCTGAAGCCATCGATTTCGGCTGCAGGGGCATAAGAAAATGATAGTAAGAACTTTACCACGGAACATGCTATAGTTATAGACTCGATTAAGGGGAGTCATTATCAGTAAAGGAATAAGGCTTGTCGCATATATGAGGATGTCTAGAAGAACCTAGCGGAGAATACCTCGAGGAATCGAGTCGAGGCAAGAAGATTCAAAAGCTCGAAGAATTTCAAGATCCTCACAAAGTGTGCCCGAAAGCAACGCCTGATTGTACACAGCCCAATCGATACCAAAGGATGAGGCATTGGAGTTAACAGAGCCCTCTGGCTCGACGTTTTGATGAAAACATGGTCCGACATCGGTTAGGTGGACAGAGTCCGAACCCGAATAGTCATCAATTTCACGGGCAAGAGAACCAGACACGGGATCAGAAACAGGGTCGAGGTTGGAATCTAAAAAGAAAAGGAAAGAGCGACAATCAATAGATATTGGAAAACACGACCGTGATTCGATTCAAAAAGGTTAGGGTCAACAAAATGACCAGAAAGCCACGACAGTATGGCTATATCACGATTAAATTCAAATATCATGTCAAGTCCAGTAGAGCATCTTAACATATTAAACATCTATTTTTATCAGTCTGAGCATAGTACTTAGTAATTGTTTATATTATATTTCAGTTTGATCAAGCTTCAGATATCAGCACTGCCTTTTCATTTCAAAGGATCAGGTGGGGACTCAGACTGGGTATTACATTGATTATAATTGCTCTACCATGTTTGAGGTATGTATTATCAGTATCCGCTTGGAATGGTCGCCGGTTTATTCTGGGTTCTAGTGGCCTTAGTCTGCCCACTAGAGTGTGCACATGGTGTCCGGCATTTTATGCTGGCAGATGTTCAGTTATCAGTCAGGTGATGATTATCACGATATCAGTATCAGTTTATGATTATTAAGTACCGGTATCAGTTTCAGTTTCAGTTCAGTATCAGTTCAGTTATATATGCCATGATCATGATATTGTTATTATTTTCACTGTTTACTTTAGTATGAGTTTTTGTGGAGCACAGTGGATTAGTGCTCATGCCCCCACATTATTCATGTTTTTTCACGTCACAGGGCCAGAGCCGAGGAGTGAGCTGGCGACTGGTTCAGGACATTTGTATATATGTTTAAACATGTTTTGGCTACACTTTGATTTCCGCTACTATTTCAGTTTACCAAACCGGCTTTTGATCCGACGTTAGTCGGTTATTATGTATATAACTGTTTGGTTGTTAAAGTAAAATAACGGTTTTCAGATAAAGTCAGATTTTTACGGTAGCACTCCGAATCAGTATTTCGCAAAATAAATGCTTTTAATTAGAAAAATTTTGCGAAAAACGCGCTCTGATTTTCATGAAATAGCGGGGTGTTACAATTGGTATCAGAGCACGTTTCTGTGTCTCTGAAAATTTTTACAAGTCAGAAATTCTCAAAAACCTGAACCCGTAACGCTTACGCCTCGCCGACTACAGGTAGTGCTAATTTATGTTTTTAAATTATAAACAAATTACTATGTCTATGCTCAAAAATTTCAAAGTTATGACTTAGTTAAGATGCTCGAATCAGGGTTCAGGACCTATAGTTTAGTATATCCATGATTTAACGCTAGTTTCTCTAGGATTAATGTCAGTATTTTCCAGCCATGTTAAGCAACTCGTCAAGAGATTTGTGCGCTTTATTGATCAGCTTCGAATTATTGTGTTTATACTTAGTATGATGTCATCAGTAAGGATGCTTGAATCAGAATTCAGAACCTTAGAAAGGGTCTAAGTTTGAGAACTCTAGATTAAATTCTAGATTTATTCAGGTCAAGTTCACGACTCGTCAAGAGATTTGTAAGCACTTATGTTATACAAATATTAGCAATCATGTTCCTCAGACATTTCCTATTTTGTTAAACAGTTGGCACATTCCAAGGAGGAATTCCTTGAATTAGACCAGAGGATAGATTCAAAGTTTTTAAGTCAGATCAGTAAATCATGTTCAAGGTTAAATTTTGATGCTAAAGGTTGTTATACTTCCTAGACCATTGTCAAAGATAACGGTTTCCAGTGTATAAGAGTCAATATTCCGAGTTACCATGGAGGCTTGAAATAAGAGCCGCTCAGCCGGGTAAACCATGGAGGCTTGAAGCTGGGACCAGAACAGTATAATTTCGTGTAATAACAACCTTTAAAGTCAGTTATGTCATGTATTCTATCAGTTTGATATTCCAAGTTATGGTTGCCAAAGTTCAAGATCAGTTATTCCTTTTGTACTTGTGGGACCAGTTGATACTGGAACAGCCCTATATAGTACATAGTCATGAGTCGATGTTCACAATTTAAATTCAATGTTCATGAGTTCAAGGTCGACGTATAATAGTTGTTAAGCCAGGTTAAATATTGAGGTCTAAATACAGACTATTAGTCCAAATTTACCTGGAAACTTGAAGTCGCACCTTATCAAGCCACAGTAAGTCAGTAAATGTCATGTTCCAAATTCCGAGGCGACCATTTAATTGTCTCAAGATAGCTTCCAGAGCTCAAGTAAGAGTTATATAGTCATGTCAAAGTCGAAGATGGTCTGTCTAATAAGACAAGACTTATCAGTATATCCAGTGCCTCGATTCTCAAATTCTGAAAATTTGGGAAATCATAGGAAAAATTAGTTCACGATAAACTTTTCTTGAGGTTATTTAAACCTCAGGGAAGGTAAAGATTTGCAGGTACTGCATGGCGATGTCCGACACATCTTTCGTTCGTGACAGAGAAGATCAACCAACAACAACAGACAATACCGTAGAGACGAATCGACGATTTCCATTCAAGGATGCATGTCGCAAGAAGAGAAGGATGCCATGCCTGAGTCACAGTACAATGGGAAATCACAGAGAGTTAGCATTATAGTACATTGAGGTTACTAGCTTGAGGTACAGATATGATCAGTTATACAGACTACGTCGACGACGCAGGTGCAATGTTCGCCAGGTGTTGTATGCAGGCGTGCCGCACTCACTTGATGAGGAGCAGGTGTGCCGCATTACAATGTGCCGCGAACGATGTGCCGCGTTATCGAGTAGATGTTCACGAAAGGTAATTACCAATATTGCTAGTTATCCTCATTTGTACATATGCGTATCTCTGAAATTTTCCGTGTGGACCAACAACTAAGGTTTTC
Organism: Striga hermonthica; assembly: GCA_902706635.1. Taxonomy (NCBI): domain Eukaryota; kingdom Viridiplantae; phylum Streptophyta; class Magnoliopsida; order Lamiales; family Orobanchaceae; genus Striga; species Striga hermonthica. Next base: position 1,762,486 of record CACSLK010034236.1, on the reverse strand, counting down.
CACAACCAACGTTCAGACCGAAGATCAGCAATCAGCCAGGAGATGATGACCAGTACGCTCAAGAATTATGCTTTTAAGGTCATGTACGTCCAGCGGAACACTTTATTTCAGAAAAGTGTCCATTCTCAGCCAACAGTAATCAACAATTCACTTAATTGTGAATTGATGATTCTTCAGTTAAGATCAAATCTACCGTTCAATATTAAAATACGGAATTCTCAAGTTATGTCATCGGTAAAGTTTAAGCTTTATGTTAAGCTTGCACATTCCAGTTTTAGTATTTCCGGGGACGGAAATATTTTAAGGGGGGTGGATTGTAACGCCCCATATTTTATTAATAAAGGAAGATACTAGCTTTTACGTTTAAGCTAGCCTTTGTTAATAAATATGTTGGGACATATGAGGATCTCGATATGCACAAATCACAGACAAACATTCAACATAAACCTATGCGCAGCGGATCTAAAGGTTTGATGAAGAAAACTTAATGCTTAAATTTTATGTAGATCTGGCTGGCCCGAACAGTTGAACGCAAATCAAATCTTCTCGGAATCGAACAAACTTGACCAATCCAGAAAGCTGACGTCACGGCGAAGTCAACGGCGTTGACCGATCGGAAAACGGAGGTCTCACGCGCTCTCACGCGTGCGAGTAAGCTCCGACAGCTGCTCCCTTCCGACGGCGCGTGGCGGCGCGTGCGGCGGCGGCTGGCGGCGATCTCTTAGTCTCGTCGTCCTGGTCGTCGTGGTATGGTCACTTGCTGGTTTTGGTCTCCAGTTTGGATGTATGATAGATCTGATTAGAATCCCGTATATACCTTAAGATCTTCTAC
>CACSLK010034236.1:1738477-1752611 GCA_902706635.1 Striga hermonthica | reverse complement strand
AAAAAAAAAAAAAATTAAAATAAAAATAAAAAAATCTCTTTGAGTTTGCGTGAGTATTAAAAAAAAATGTTGATGAGTAATTCGGAGTGGAGGGATCGAGTGGAGAAGATGAAGTTAGAATGGTGGATCGATGAGGTCAATGAAGAAATCCAAGAGTTGAAGCACATAGGCAAAAGAAGGTGGTTGAAGGATAAAGAATGCGATAAGTTGGACAAGTTGCGTAAAGAGCAAGCTAAGTACCGGGCGAGGTTACGCAAACTCGTGTCACGTACGGAGGAGTTCATTGAAAAGGAGCCCGTGTTTACGTTTGTTCCGTCGAGCTATGTTGAAGTCAGGGTCGCCGTGTCCATGGTCGAGCCAGTCGAAGACAAGAAGGAGATTTTGGCCGTGGTCGAAGAAGGCCAGAATGACAAGACGCACATGGAGGAAAAGGCGGATGAAGAGTTGGAGACGCCCCAAGTAATGGTCATTGGCGAGTCCTTGAGGACAAGAACTCATTCGAAGGGGGGAGGAATGATGCGGAAGTGGCTTTCGAAGCCCGAGGATGCCGAGAGTCGATGGCCGGGACGGTTCGAGAAGACCGAAAAAAGGGCCAAAATCACGCATGCATGGCCTAAAAGACGGGTACGAGCCCGTATGCGAGGTTCACGAGGAAGGCGACGTAAGTCGGGGACACACGCATGGCCTCGGGCTTATCGCACGAGGTCAAGACACGCATGGCGCGAGACCTTAATCCTCGAGGAGTGCGGCAAGGCGGGCGTAGGAGACCTAGGCGGCGGGTGGTTGAGGCGGCTAGGAGTCTTCTACTTGGAGTACAAGACAAGTCTTCTACTTGGAGTGCAAGACAAGACTACTTGGAGTGCAAGACAAGGCATTAGATCCCCTAGCTATTTGGTTTCCTTATTGCATTATGATTCTTAATATTTTACTACTTAATTAGTTCCCTAGGTAGATTAGGATTAGACATATCTGGTGCTTCCTCTTGTTATTTCTCATGTCGAAGAATCAATAGAAAATCGAACGTTTGTTCACCAACTCTTGTGTGTGAGTTTACATACAAAATCGTGTTAGAAATAGGACCAACATCCGGATTTCTTCACAACTATCGCGAAGTACGAAGGCGTCGGCGCGCGTATTCGCAACCTATCGCTTAGAGATCAAGGCGTCGACGCGGGTTTTGAAGCAATCGCCGAGAAGGGAGCCGTGGCACCGCAACTTTCAAGGCAAATCAAGTTGAGGCAGATACACGATCTTCATCACACCACCAGGCCCTGCGCGGGACCGAGCCAGTTGGCCCAAGCCAGCGGCCGACCGCGCGGCCACAGCGAGCCGGCGGTCCGGCAAGCCGGTAACCGGCCGGTTCAGACCGGTCAACTAAGCAGTTCAGGACTTAGTGACCTGGTCCGAGTTCAGTCTAGATTTTCAGTTAAATTTTTAGTCCAGTCAGTTCAGTATATCGGTACCAGTTAAGTCCAGTTTTATTGTCAGTCAAGTTAGAACCCGAGATTATTCCAGTTAATCATTCAGTTTTAGTCGAGCATCTTAGCAGCTATTTTCTTTCAGTCTGAGCATAGTACTTAGTGTTTGTTTCTTTATATATTTTTACAGATTGATCAGCCAGCAACACTTACACTTTCATAGCAGCAGTTCAGGTGGGGACTCAGACTGAGTATTACATTGAGTATAATTACAGTTATCATGTTCAAGGCATGTATATCCAGTTTCCGCTTAGAATGGTGGCCAGTTCAGGTGCCGTAAATCCATTCTGAGTTCTAGTGGCGTAATCTGCCCACTAGGATGTGCACATGGGTCCAGATACAGCCGACAGATTCAGTTTCTGATCCAGTTTATACTGTTGATCAGCCAGTTCATCGTCATAGACACAGATTATATATATATATGCGTTTGATCATGATATTGCAATTATTATTACTGTTTTACTTCAACATGGGTTTCTGCGGAGCACAGTGGCTTTTAGTGCTCACGACTCTAGTATATTATCTTTTTCAGATCACAGAGTCGGTCCTGAGGAGTGAGCTGAGCAGGTGGTCGAGGATTTTAGCTTTATGCCATTTTGCAGACTTGTACTGTATATATTTATCTTGCCACGTTTTTACTTCCGCTATCACATTTTAGCTTTCAGACTCGCATGTGGATTTCCAACTTTTGGATCTGATTTACCGGTCAAATTTTGTACAGTATTACATGCTAGATTGAAAAAGTATAATTTGTTTTTCCTAACAGTTTTAATTCAGAAAAGATAACGATTTTTCAGAAAAGAAAGGTTTTTCAGTAGCAACTCGAATCACGATTTTGCAAACTAATACGTATTTTTAGAAAAGAATTTGCGAAAATTTGACTCTGATTTTAATAGGCTAGCGGGGTGTTACAATTGGTATTAGAGCACTTTTTTGTGTATCTGAATACTTTATTAAGTCAGAAAGTTTTTGGAAAACCCGACCACGCCACGCTCACGCCTCGCCGACTACTCGGTAAGTGTTGATTTACAGTTTATGTATTTAAACAAATGTCTAAGTCTATGCTCAGTAGAGGGTGTCAGATATTTAACCCTAGAAACCAGTATAGATACTAGATTCAGTCATAGAGTACTTCTAGGGTATAGTCGATTATTTACAGTTTCTCCGATAAGTTCGACTCTAGTTTTCTCGGGTTATCTTTAGCAACTCGTCAAGAGATTTGTTTGTTTTATTAACCAGTTAGTTGTGCTCTATTTCTGTTTTTGATCAAATTGAGCATTTGACTATACAGATGGCACGACGTAGAGATCAGGATCACCATGAGATTCCTCAAGCCACCGTAGTCGCCCAGTTTCGCGACTACCACCCAGAGAAGTTTTTCAGTCAGGGAGATCCCCGACTTGTTGGCGAGTGGATCCAGGGCCTTGAGATGATATTTGAGGTCATGGATTGTCCCGATCATTACAACGTACTTTGCGCCCAGATCCAGATGACTGGCGACGCACGCCTTTGGTGGAATGCCTACTGGGGAATGCGTCCTGGCGAGAAGGAGCATTGTACGTGGGATCGATTCAAGGAGATATTGCACGAGAAGTATTATCCAGCTTATTATCGCGCAGAGAGCGTCAGTTCTTGGCGCTTAGACAGGGTACCCATTCAGTGGACGAGTACGAACGTGAGTTTACTCGACTTGGATTCTTCGTTCCTGAGTTATTAGGTTCGGAGGAGAAGAGATCGAGGCGTTTCATCGATGGACTTCTACCAGTAGTTCGTCACAACATCGTTGGACACGACGTCCAAACTATGCCAATACCATCAGCAGGACCCAGGAGATAGACGCGAGTATCCAGAGGGAGGCCATTCCGATTCTAGTTCCAGCAGTTGCCCAACCACTACCAGCACCACCTACCCAACCAGTAGCTGCCCAACAACCGAAGAAAAAAGGGAAGAGGAAGGGGAGAGGATTCCAGGACGACTGGAGGAACCACCCTAGACAACAACAACCAGTCCCACTTTGCCCCACATGTGGACTACATCACCGCGGAGAGTGCCGTATGGGCCAGAACATTTGTTTCTATTGCCGACAACCCAGACATACTCATGCTAACTGCACAGCATGGCAGCAACAACCACCACCACAACAACCTCAACAGCAACAGCCCAGGAAGCAGCCCCCACGACAACCCAAGCAGCAGCAGCGCGAGAGACAGCAGGCCCGTGTCTATACCGTCGATCAGGCCGAAGCAGAGCAGCACCCAAGTACCATGTCTGGGATGATTATTCTTAATGATGTTCCTGTTTTCGCCTTATTCGACACCAGAGCGACTCATTCCTTTATATCACACTGATGTCTTGATGCCATTGGGGTTCATTCTGTCAGCGCTGTCGATCCTCTCGAGGTGAGTTTAGCCTCAGAAAGAAAGATAGTGACTGATGCCAAAGCCGAGAGTCTCAGCCTTTCCGTCGGCAGCCGCATCTTGACTTTCGACGCTTATGTCATCGAGATGAGGGATTTTGACCTCATTCTCGGTATGGACTGGCTAACCCGTTTTTATGCAGATATCTGTTGTCACGACTGGGAGATTACTCTTCATCTTCCGGGGAGCGACCAGATTACTTATTTCGGTTCCAGGACCCGTACTCTGCCTCATATCATTTCCATGGCGAAAGCCAGAAAGATCTTACGACGAGGTGATTGCCAGGGGTACCTAGTGAGCCTTGTCGGTGACGAACCGAAAGCACAAAAACCTCACGACATTCCTATCGTTCGTAAGTTCGTGGACGTGTTTCCAGACCAGCTTCCAGGCGGTCCACCCAGCCGGCAAGTGGAGTTTTCTTATGATCTTATTCCGGGAGCCGAACCAGTATCTAAGGTTCCGTACATAATGGCACCTAAAGAATTACATGAGCTAAAGACTCAGTTCCAGGAGTTGCTGAATCTCGATTTTATTCGACCGAGCGTTTGATCATGGGGAGCACCCGTTCTATACGTCAAGAAGGACTATTTTATGCGTATGTGTATTGATTACGAGGAACTTAACCAGTTGACGATAAAGAATAAATATTCGCTTCCCAGAATTGACAACTTGTTGGACCAGCTGAGGGGCGCCTGTGTATTTTCTAAGATTGATTTACGTTCAAGTTACCACCAGCTGAAGATCAAGGAGTCAGACATCGCCAAGACAGCGTTCTGAACCAGATACGGTCATTACGAGTTCGTGGTTATGCCGTTCGATCTTAGCAATGCCCCAGCGGTGTTCATGGACTATGAATCGTGTATTCCATCCTTTTCTCGATCAGTTCGTTATCATATTCATTGATGATATTCTAATTTATTCCAAGAGCCAGAAGGAGCATGAAGAGCATCTGAGGGCCGTTCTTGAGACCCTTAGACATGAAAAATTATATTATAAGTTCTCTAAATGCAAATTTTGGCTGCAAGGCGTGGCTTTTCTTGGCCACATTATTACTCAAGCAGGTATCGAAGTTGATCCATCTAAGATTGCCGCAGTTCAAAATTGGTCAGCCCCAAAGAATCTATCCAAGGTTCATAGTTTCCTCGGCCTAGCAGGTTATTATCGCAGATTTATTGAGGGGTTTTCGAAGATTGCCCTCCCTTTGTCCCAATTAACGAGGAAGTCTGTGAAGTTAGGATGGATAGATCGTTGTGAGTCGAGCTTTCAGGAGTTGAAAGAGAGGCTTACGACGGCACTAGTGCTGACTATTCCGGATCCTTCTTGGAGTTTCACCATCTATAGTGATGCTTCGAGACATGGTTTGGGGTGTGTACTTATGCAGGACGACCAGGTTGTAGCGTACGCTTCACGTCAATTGAAACCCCATGAGCAGAACTATCATACGCATGACTTGGAGTTAGCTGCAGTGGTCAGTGCGAGATTTATACCAATCACAAGAGGCTGCAGTACATTTTCACGCAGAAGGAGCTCAACATGCGTCAGCGACGTTGGTTGGATCTTGTTAAAGATTATGACTGCACGATTCAGTATCATCCGGGAAAGGCGAATGTTGTAGATGATGCCCTGAGTCGAAAGGTAAAGGGTGAATTATCATGTCCTATTACTCAGCAGAGCCATCTTGTTTGAGACTTTGCCCGGATGCAAATTCAGGTCGTCGAGTCACTTCCTGCAGAGATCACGGGGAGTGTCAGCTCGATGTAGATTCAACCCACTCTGAGAGACAGAATCCGGCGGTAGCAGGCTTCTGACCAGTTTATTCGTGCTATCAAGGCCAAAGTTCACGCCGGAGGAGTTGAGGGTTTTTCCCGAGGCACAGATGGAGCCTTGGAGTTTAGAGGCAGGATCGTAGTGCCGAAAGTCGAGGCTTTGCAGAAGGAAATATTGACCGAGGCACACACCGCGCCTTATTTAACTCACCCCGGCAGCACGAAGATGTACCACGACTTGAAAAAGTCGTTTTGGTGGCGGGGAATAAAGAAAGATGTAGCCAATTCCATAAAGAAGTGTTTGGTCTGCCAACAAGTCAAGGCTGAACACAAGAGTCCGTTGGGCCTTCTGCAACCACTCGAGATTCCGAAGTGGAAGTAGGAGGAAATCATGATTAATTTCGTTACGAGGCTGCCCAAGTCATCTGAGCATCATGACGCGATTTGGGTAGTAGTGGACAGATTGACGAAAGTCCCACATTTTCTACCTGTGACGATGACCATGTCGATGGAGAAGTTGGCCGAGATTTATACCCGTGGGATCGTTCGAATCCACGGAGTGCCCGTTCATATTGTGTCAGATCGAGATCCCAAGTTCACCAGCAGGGTCTGGGAGAGTTTACACGAGGCGATGGGCATGCAGTTACAGTTCAGTTCGGCTTACCATCCAGAGACAGAAGGTCAATCAGAGAAGACTATCCAGACGCTCGAGGATATGATTCGAGCTTTGGTTCTAGACAGAGGTGACAAGTGGGAGTCGATTTTATCATTAGTCGAGTTCGCCTATAACAACAGTTATCAGGCATCGATCCAGATGGCTCCTTACGAAGCACTTTACGGGCGTAAATGTCGCTCGCCCATTTATTGGGACGATGTTGGCGAACGTCAGGTACTTGCTCCGAAGATGATCGAGGAAATAGTTGAACAGGTTGAGTTAATCAGACAGAGGCTTAAGACAGCGCAGAGTCGGCAGAAGTCATCAGCCGACAAACACAGACAAGATATTCAGTTTGAAGTTGGAGAGAGAGCCTTTCTGAGAGTTAATCCATTCCGAGGGATCATTCGATTCGGGAAGAGAGGGAAATTACATCCCCGATTCATCGGCCCGTTCCAAGTTCTCGAGCAAGTGGGCGAAGTAGCCTATCATTTAGCTTTGCCTCCCGAGTTATCCAATGTTCATAATGTTTTTCATGTATCCATGTTACGGAAATACGTGTGCGATCCAGATCATGTTCTTCAGCATAGTGAGATTCAGCTTCTGCCAGATTTATCGTACGAGAAACGACCGGTAGCAGTTTTGGACCGAAAGGTTCGACGGCTTCGGAGACGAAATATTCCCCTCGTATGTGTCAGATGGAATCGCCACGGAGAATCCGATGCCATTTGGGAGCGCGAAGCCGACATTAGAGCTCGTTTTCTTGACTTTGAATTTTGAAGTATATACTTTTTCTTGTATTCTGTATATATGTCCAGTTTTGTATTTTCGAGGACGGAAATATTTTAAGGAGAGTAGATTGTAATAACCCAGTTTATTATTAATAAAAGTGATGTATTTCCTTTTATTAATATTGTTCATTATCAACGCTCGAGCCAATAAGTTCAACTTTAAGTCGAAAGTTATTTGGTTTATTTTATTAACCGAGTTCATTTCGATAATTTGTTCCCGAAACCTTTATTTTATAAACAGACATTATTGGTCGGGATTAATTATTCGAAATCAAGAATATTCGAATTAATTTTCAACGTCAAGTTCCAACCAAAATCTAGTAGGTTCGGTCAAGATTAAGGTTAAACCATGACTTAAGTGCATTAAGTTTAAGTCATGCACACACACTTTCGTGCGTAACCATGTGCATGCGTACGCACGCTTGCCGTAGCGTCGCCGTGCGCAACGCGCATCACCGTCCGTGCATGCGCCTAAGCCACCGTCCATGGTAAGTTTACATATTAGTAAGTGTTATTAGTGGCTTAAGTAAATCCATGCTTAAGCTATAGTTATTGCCGTGAGAAACTTCAACCAAAGCGTAAAATATGGCAAGTTGCTAAGGTGAGTTACCTAGTAGCTTAGGCCATATGGCACATGCTAGCATCACCATAGGATTACTAAGCATATCTCGCGCCACCTACCCCTCCATGCGCCACCTCATGCGACGACTAAGCAACGAAAATGCCACGGAAGAACACGGTGAAAGCAAGTGGCGCCATACGGTTGAATTATCATCTTTCACCTCTATCCATTATTTTTTTCGTCTATAAATTTAGCAATTGCCGTGAGTAATAGGGTAACATGCACGTCCGAGCAAAAATCGAGAGTTAAGAGAAAATAGCTGAGAGAAAAATACCGAGTATAGCCGATCATCATAAGAGAGAAAAATAGTAATAATTCAAGAGAAAAAGTTAGGAAAATATTGAGAGTATAGAAGGAAAGTAGGAGACCTACCGTGCACAAACCATTGCCGAAGGGAAAGCAAGCGCGTGCAAGTCATAGCCCGTTCCACGAGCGATCGGAAGGGTACATTCATATTAACCCTCTTTTAGTTGTGTCATAGTCATATTAGAAAGATCATGCGTAAATCATATCGATTAGTCCAAGTTTTGTGCTAAAATGTCCTCGGAGGTGCCATTTAGGCCATTTCTGAGCCATGTCATAATCTAGCCGAACACTCTCGAGAAATTTTTGTGTATTTAGTCATTATATGACATGTTATGATCAGTCATGTTAGCTTTTCCAGAAAAATTTGTCGGACGGCCGGCGAGGTGCCGACCTTAGGGACTGCCCATACGTAGCGGGGCAGTGCCGCCGGCAGTGGCCTGCGGGCATGAGGCAGCACGCGCACGCCCAACGATGCGTTGTGCGTAGCCCGTGCCATAGCACCCAGCAGCATGCCATCAGTGTGATGCGGAAGTGGCTAGGCAGCTCAAGAACGCCGCATGTCGCGCCTATCACGCACGCAAGAGGATGGCACGGGCCACAGGCGAGACGCACGTCCTGGAGCAGGATACGCGCAAGGAGCGAAAGGAGGGCGAGCTAACGGGCGAGAGCAAGGGCGCGCGGCTGACGTGCGAGACAGGCGAGCGGGCACGCGCTAGCGCAGGCGCGCAACACTCACGGGTGACGGGCACAGCGGGCGCGGGCGCGGGAGGAGCGCGCAGCTGGGAAGCACGCGCGAGGGTCGGGGCCCTATGCCTCGAGGCATGCGGTAAGGCGGGGGACCACGCGCGTGCTGATGGAGTGGGAGGCGTAGGCGAGCGCGATACGCCTGGTGACGGAGCACGCGCGAAAGGCAGTGCCATAGTCCTCGAGGACTAGGGCTAGGGGCGAAGGCGGCGCGCGAGAAAAGAGAGTGAGATTACTTGGTGTGCAAGCCAAGTTATTTAGTTTCCATCTTGCTTTATGATTTCTAGCTTAATTAGGATTTTTAATATTTTATTGCTTTATTAGTTCCCTAGGTAGATTAGGACTAGATATATTTTGTGCCTATATAAAGGCCCCTTCCCCATGTTATTTTTCATCATAAAATTTATCAATAGAAACCAGAACTCTTGTTCATTCTCTTTGCTTTAGTTTTTCACCAAAATTCTATTGCAATTATATTCGTTTAGAGAGGTGCGGTTTGTTAACCTCTAGGCAACTATCGATGATTCAAGGCACTGGTTTGTGGCTTATCGGCAGTCGGGACACGCGATCTTTATCATTGGTGCTTTCATTGAGAGGTGTTAGATCGTGTGTCTTTTTCCTACCCCATTCCCTTTCTTTTCTTCCCCATTATTTTCGTTCGCCCTATCAAAAAAAAAAAAAATCTTCAAAACGAGTCCAAGAAGAAAAAAGCGAAAGCAAGAGAAGAAAGCCATGGCCAACAAGGTGATGAAGGACAAGATCGATAATCTCGATGTTCAAGTCCGGCGCATGAGCAAAGTTATGGAAGGTAGGCTCGGATCGCTAGATGAAGGCCAAAGCAGCACTAATGTTGTCATGGCCCGACTCGAGCAGCAACTGGACGAGGTGCTACGTGGGTTCCAGCGACAGCAGCAACAACGTGACGTACCGTCGCGGACATCGTCTCCTAGGCGCGATGAAAGGCGCGCGCACAAGCGGCCACACGAGGAGTATGAACGCGATCATGAGGATGACTACGAGCGGCGATCGCAAGCGTCCAACTACCGAGACCGGCCAAGACCCGAAAAGCCAAGGCTTGTGCTGTCCACATTCAACGGCAACGATCCGGAGGCTTGGCTCAACCGTGATGTTCAATACTTCGAGCTCAATGAAACCGATGGCCATGATCGAGTAAGGTACGCAGCCTACAATCTTGATGGCAAGGCCAACGTATGGTGGCAATGGCTCACAAACGTTTACCGCAACCGACAGCGAGTCATCACTTGGGGTGATTTTGAGCGAGAGTTACTCACACGCTTTGGTACATCCGATTACCACAATTACGATGAGGCGCTGACTCGAGTAAGGCAGACAGGTAATTTTCGTGATTATCTGAAGGAATTTGAACGTTTAGCCTGTCGAGTACGGGGCTGGCCCGAAACTGCATTAATAGGAGAATTCATAGGCGGTCTGAAGTATGATCTAGCGGCTGAGGTACGTCTGGAGCGACCCGAGACTATGCACGCCGCTATGGAAGTCGCCCGACGACGTGAGGATCACCTAGCAGCTACGCGAAAGGGACGGGCAGACACCCGATTCACCGATACACGCTGCGCAGGCCCAAGCCAATCGACCGCAGGCGCACGACCGGCCATCAGCGCTCGGCCACCAGGGCCAGTAGTCAAGCAACTTACACCTGAGGAGATCAAACGCCGACACGAGAAAGGCCTTTGTTTCAAGTGCGAAGAAAAATTCATAGTAGGCTTTTGTTATAGAGGTTACCAACTCCTATGAGGAGGAGACTGAGGTCGAGGAAGATCTGGGGCAAGAGGACGAGGTTGAAGTGCTCGAAGAGGAAGCTGAGATCTCGATGCATGCAATGGCTGGAATCAGAGGGCCAAGGACGATGTGACTACCAGCTTTGGTCAAGGACCATCGAGTGGTCGTACTCGTAGACAACGGGTCATCACACAACTTCATCAATGCCGACTTGTCTCATAAGCTGAAGTTGTCAACCACAAAGATTGAGCCCTTTGAGGTACGAGTAGCCAATGGTGAGAGACTGCAATGCACCGAGTCATTTCGTAGGGTACCAATCAAGTTCCAAGGGGTTATTGTGGAGGCCGATCTCTATGCCTTACCCCTGGTTGGACCCAACGTTAATCTAAGAGTCCAGTGGCTAGAAGGATTAGGGAAGGTGACAACCGACTACCGTACCAGGATCATGGAGTTCAGGTTTAGAGGTAAACCAGTCACTCTTAAGGCTGGAGAGGAGAAGGTTACTAAGGAGGTTGGATTAAAGAGTATCGAAAGAGTTTGGCAAGGTGGCGGCCAATTTTGCAGTAGTAGTTGAGAACGCAGGAGTGCGCGTAGACAAGACTGAACAGCAGCAAGGAGATGTGCGCGAGCTTCTCAAGGAATTCGAAGGAGTAATGGGCGAGCCCAAGGGACTACCACCCCATCGGGAGTTCGACCACCATATACCTCTAGTCAATGAGCAGCATGCTATACACGTCCACCCATATAGGTACGCTCACTTCCAGAAAACTGAGATTGAAAGGCAAGTAGCTGAGATGTTGGAGTCTGGGTTAATTCAGCATAGCTCGAGTCCATTTTCATCACCAGTCCTGTTAGTTAAGAAGAAAGATGGCACGTGGAGGTTTTGTACTGACTATCGGGCTATGTATGCCGCGACTATCAAGGATCGATTTCCCATTCCTAGTGTCGACGACATGCTCGATGAGTTGGCAGGATCACGCTACTTCTCAAAGCTCGACCTAAGGGCTGGCTGTCATCAGATCCGACTCCACAAGGCTGACATTCCAAAGACAGCTTTTCGTACGCATCAGGGGCATTATGAGTATTTGGTGATGCCATTCGGGCTGTGCAACGCTCCTTCTACTTTCCAATTCGCTATGAATTCTATCTTCAAGGAGTATCTACGTAAGTTTGTTCTAGTCTTCTGTGATGATATCTTGGTGTATTCAAAGCTGTGGGCTGAACATATTGAGCATTTGAGAGTGGTGCTCTAGATCTTGGAGGCTAACTCAGTTCACATCAAGCCGTCCAAGTGTTCATTCAGGCAGGAGATGGTCGAGTACCTAGGCCACTTTATATCCTATGATGGCGTGAAGGTTGACCCACGGAAGATAGAGGCTATGGTTGATTGGTCTAAGCCAACGAGTCTCACGCAACTCCGAGGATTCTTAAGGCTTACGGGTTACTATAGAAAGTTCGTGAAGGATTATGGGACCATCGCCAAGCCACTGATTGAGATGACCAAGAAAGGCGGGTTTCAGTGGACCAAGGCTAGCGAGGAAGCATTTGAGAAGCTAAAGGGGTCAATGACTACGACGCCAGTGCTCGCGATGCCAAGGTTTGATGTTCTGTTTGAGGTACATATAGATGCGAGCGACATGGGAATTGGAGCCATGTTAGTACAAAAAGGATGACCCTTAGCCTTTCTTAGCAAGGCGCTAGGCATGACTCGACTTGGGCTGTCTGTATACGTAAAGGAGATGCTAGCTGTTGTCGAAGCTGTGAGATGCTGGAGACCTTACTTATTGGGGCGACGATTTTGAATTGTAACCGACCAGCAGCCGCTCAAGCTTCTACTCGAGCAAAGGATTGTTACCTCCGAGCAACAGAAGTTTGTTTCGAAGCTTATGGGATTTGACTTCGAGATAGTCTACCGCCTGGGCCGACAAAACGCTGTGGCCGACGCACTATCCCGATGGACGGATGTATCCGAACTGGTGGCTATTACCTGACCGACATGGGCCACTTGGTAAGAAGTTCGGAAGGCACAAGAAGAGGATACTTATTGTCGAGAGCTGCGCCAAGAGATTGAGGCAGGGGGCAAAGCCACTACTGATTACGAGCTGTACAATGGCCTACTACTTTACCGGGGTCGAGTATATGTACAGTGGACAACTACGAGAAAAAATCATGCAACACTTCCACGATTCTAAGGTTGGAGGGCACTCGGGAATCTACCGTACGTGGATGAGAATGGTCAATACGTTCTTTTGACCTGGACAGCAGGGCACGGTCCGAGAGTATGTCGCCCGATGTGACGAGTGCCAACGCATGAAGGCTGATGCAAGGCAACTGAGCGGACTGCTACAACCACTCCTGGTACCCGAGGCGATTTGGGAAGACATCACTATGGACTTCATTGAAGGGTTGTCAAGTTCTAATGGATTCAACAGAGTTATGTTCGTGGTGGATTGACGTACCAAGTACGCTCATTTCATACCCATCACCCATCCTTATACGGCGAAATCTATCGCTAAGCTGTTCGTTGAGTATGTGATGAAGCTGCACGGGGCGCCATGATATATCGCCTATGACCGAGATCAGATCTTTATGAGCAGCTTTTGGTCCGAATTTTTCAAACTGCAAGGGACCAAGTTATCAATGAGCTCGGCATATCATCCCCAAACAGATGGGCAAACTGAGGTAACTAACCGAACCCTTGAGCAATATCTACGGTGCTATGTCCATCAATTTTCGAAGAAGTGGGAAAATTTTCTACCATGAGTACTGATATAATACCAATTATCATGAGTCGACCAAGATGACTCAATTCGAGTTGGTATATGGGCGCAAATCGCCAACTCTAATCAATTACTCGGAAGGAGGAACGGTCAACGATGAGGTCGGTCGAGAATTGGAGGAGCGAGATTTGATGCTGCGAGAATTGAAGAACCTTGAAGGCTCGATTAATCGAACCAAAACCTTTGCTGATGGGAAACGACGAGAGGAGAATTTCACGCCAGGTGAATATGTCTACTTAAAGCTGCTACTGCTCAGACAACGCACGACGGCACAAAGAGTAGCAACTAAGCTGGGAGTACGATACTATGGGCCTTATCATATTCTGAAGCGCATAGGATAAGTAGCTTACCATCTCGAGCTACCCGAGAATTCATAGATCCATCCAGTTATACATGTCTCTGAGCTAAAGAGAAGTCTAGGAGAAGCGCATAAGTGGTGCGAGGAACTACCTGCAACTGCGACCGATGGTAGGGTCATTGTACGCCCAAAACGTGCTATTGAATACCGCAAAGTCAGGAAAGCAGGACGCTACCGCTGGGAAGTACTAGTCGAATGGGATGAGTTGCCACCGGAAGAAGCCACATGGGAGGATCTAGATGAGATGAGTGATCATTTCCCGAGTTTCATCCTTGAGGACAAGGAAACACTTGAAGGGGACGGGAATGATGCGGAAGTGGCTAGGCAGCTCAAGAATGTCGCAAGTCGCGCCTATCACGCACGTAATAGGATGGCACGGGCCATAGGCGATACGCACGTCCTAGAGCAGGATACGTGCAAGGAGCGAAAGAAGGGCGAGCTAACGGTCGAGAGCAATGG
>CACSLK010034236.1:1671468-1688561 GCA_902706635.1 Striga hermonthica | reverse complement strand
TAATCCTCTTTATTATGAGGTAAGTGTATGGTTTATACCTAAACTGAACTTTTTCTCCCAAATACCTGACTTATAGACGTGAAATAGAAGGGAGATTGGGCTGAAAAGTCTTGGCCAATGGCCGTGCACCACTTGCCGTACGATTAGGGCCAAAGAGTGGCGCTCGGGGGATGACTCACCTCTTTCTTTGCCTAGTCATGCACTCGATGGTTCCTAGCCCTCCAAGTGTCTTTAACTTGCTGACTTTGCACGTGAAGTTGTGAAGTCTTGAATATTAGGCATACTAAGCTCGGTTAGTCGAGTTAATGGTACACTTAGGGCTAATGCATGCGCTTAGGTGCTAATGTGTGCGTTTGCCCTTGCTTAATGCTAAACCATGCTAATGACTTTCTTAATACCTTAAACATGATTATCATTAATTAATCCTCATTAATGTTAATTAATCATAATTAACATTAAGCTAATCATGATTATCTTAAGCTAATCTCGATTAATTAGCTTAAGCATGATTAAGTTAATTAAGCACGGCTAATGACCATTACTTAATTAACGATGGACGGCGTACCAATGTGAACGCGTCACAGTATAGGTATACCGAACTTGACATGAGGAACTTTAACTGGATTAACTATCGGAATATTATTCCGAACATGAACCTGACATTCGAAAGTTAATTCGAATATCCTTGACTTAGACGATTAATCCGAACATTAATATTTCGAATAGTTCGTCGACTTGGCTTATTAATTCCAGACTCATTAACTAATTAAATGAATCGGAATTAAATCTGAAAACTTATTCGGTTATCAACCGAATAATATATCGACTAATAGTCGAACTTAGAATCTGATTGACTGAATTGCTTGAACTTGAACATGAACATGACTATTTATTAACAAAGGCTAGCTTAATATTAAAAGCTAGTAATTCCTTTATTAATAAAACTCGGGGTGTTACAGATTCCCTATATTAGGGATATGTAGGCACCTTAATTGACTATATCGTCTGTCCTCGGATATTTATTAAATGTCCATTAAGCTCATGTCCATATTTAAATACAATTACTTAGGAAACCTTTCATCCAACTTCAAAAACCATACATAAATTAATTTCTCAGTATGGTGGGGTTCATCAGCTTCATAATGCAGTTCGACTCCAATACACAATCTCGGGGTAATATCGCCATTTTTTTTGTAGTGTCATAAAAACACGTTATTTAATGGAAGGTGTCCTTGTTATCATCTTTGTTGCACAACATGTTTATACTATCACTACACAATTGCTGTGTGATGATGGTATAAATATATTGTACGACAAAGATGATAACATGGACAAGTTCCATTCATTAACGTGCTGTAGGACACTAGCAAAAAAAATGACGGTATTACTCGAGGTTGTGTATTGCAGTCGGATTGTATTATGAGGCTGGTGAAACTCAACATACTGATAAACTAACTATTTTTGGACAAAGGCATCATTTTGTATCAAAGTTTAGTTTGACATCAGTGACACCGATTATGCCACGTCATAAGTTATTAAAAATTTCATAATAGTTACACACAAAAAGAATTACGTGGACTTTGATTCCCTATATTATTAGGGATACGTAGGAACCTTAATTGACTATATCATCTATCCTCGGATGTTTATTAAATGTCAATTAAACTCAAGTCCATATTTAAATGTCAATTACTTAAGAAACCTTTCATTCAACTTTGAAAACCTAACATAAGTTATTTTCTCAGTGTGTTGGGGTTCATCAGCTTCATAATGCAATCCGACTCCAATACACAGTCCCGAGTAATATCGCCATTTTTTTTGTAGTGTCATAAAAAACACGTTATTTAATAGAAGGTGTCCTTGTCATCATCTTTGTTGCACAAAATGTTTATACTATCACTACACAATTGTTGTGTGATGACGATATAAATATATTGTACGGCAAAGATGATAACAAGGACAAGTTCCATTCATTAACGTGTTGTAGGACACTAGCAAAAAAAACGACGGTATTACTCGAGGCTGTGTATTGCAGTAGGATTGTATTATGAGGCTGGTGAAACTCAACATACTAATAAACTAACTATTTTTGGAGAAAAGCATCATCTTGTATCAAAGTTTAAAAGTAGTTTATAATTACAAAGAATAACACGAATGCTTAATCAGTTACGCTCGAATAAATGAAAAACTGGACATGAACGATGAAGCCACTAAAACTTTTTCGGTGCCGATGTCACTAGACGCTTTCAAAGAGGACGATAAGCTTATTTTGCAGGGCTTCAACCGCTGAAGCCCTGCAATATAAGCTTATCGTCCTCTTTGAAAACGTCTAGTGACATCGGCACTGAAAAGTTTGAATGACTTCCTCATTCGTGTTCACAAGTGTCCATTTATTCGCATGATAATCGATTTATCCATCATATTATTCTTTGTAATTTGATACTAATAAGCAAATCAGAAAACAATGTTCATTCCAATTTGTTCACAAATCACTGGAAGTTTGGAACTAATGAATAGAGGGATGAAATTAATGTGGCTTTGTTGACCGAACTAGGACAAAAAAAAAAGAAGTTCTTCTTTTTTTAAGATATTTATTAATTGCTTCGTCTTTCCAAAAAAAAAAAGAGCCCTTTTCTTTTAGTCATGGGCGAACGACGGGGAAGTGTTGACGGGGAAGTGTTGACGACTCGAACGTGAGTTTAACATTACGTTATTTTGCAATCATTTTGTCGAACCTAAATAAAAATTAAGATGATAAGTACATATATATAAGAGTTATATTGTTTGTGTTATCGCAGATGTTTATATTTCAAATCATAATACATAATGAAGAATATGGACAAGATATCATTGTCCAAAATGAAATTGATGTTGAAACATTAACGACATGTACGACTGTGATGTCAATAGTCTTTATTATGTATTATTATTTGAAATATAAATTACGTCTATGATAGCACAAACAATAGAACTCTTATATATATGTACTTGTCATCTTAATTTTTATTCAGGTTCGACAAAATGATTGCAAAATAACGTAATGTTAAACTCACGTTCGAGTCGTCAACACTTCACATTAATTTCATCTCCTATTCATTAGTTCCAAACTTCCAGTGATTTGTGAACAAATTTATAACCACATGTCTAAAAAATAAATACAAGTAATACGAGACGTATTGTAAAAGAACTACGTTCACTTTCATTCGCAATAAAAAAATGAACATATATTTAATATATATATATATATATATATATATATATATATGTATATAAAAATATATACTTAAAAAAAAACCCAGAACCGGCGGGTCTGACCCGGACCCTGCAGAAAACTGGCAGTTTTCAGACCCGCCGGTACAGGGCCGGTTCATCGAACCGGCCCTTACTTCTAACCGGGCCGGTCCCAGTTCGCCCAATCCAGGACCGGTGGCCCGCCGGGCCGGGACCCGGCACCTGGCCATGTCTACCTGGGAGGAGTTCGTACCAGGTGCCGCGGCGCGACGGCGGCCGCTGCGCGGGGCGCGAGGTCTGTCGTTGGTTCGAGTCGTGGGACCGGCGCGACGCGGAAGCTATGGAGTTGCGGGCTTACATGCATGCGACCTTCATGTCTCGGGCCTGTCCGAACTAAAATGATATCGGAATTTAATTTCGATTTTTCCTGTGTTCTCCTACTGAAACGCTCCATTTATCATGAAAATCAAATCCTCCCGACTCTTACATCCTGCACACCAACGACAAGAAAAAACCGGGAAACGACCGAGAAATACCATAAAACTAAAATAAAGCAAAACGCGTAATAAACTACTAAACGACCCGAAAAGAAACGAAAAGACTCAAGATGGGAAAAAAGAAAGGGAAAATATCAACAAAAAACGCAACAAAAATGGGACAAACAGTGCTCGAGGAAGGCGCCGAGATCTCAATGCATGCGATGGCTGGCACTCGAGGACCGAGTAGCCAATGGCGAACGGCTAAGGTGCACTGAGTCTTATCGCGGGGTGCCGATCAAATTTCAAGGAGTCACCATCAAAGCCGATCTTTATGCGCTACCTTTAGTTGGACCCGACGTTGTGTTGGGAGTACAATGGCTCGAAGGTTTAGGGAAAGTGACCACCAACTACCGAACTGGGGTCATGGAGTTCAACTTAGGAGAGCACCGAGTCACGTTAAAGGCAAGCAAGGACGTGGGACCAAGGAGGTTGGTCTCTAGAGTATAGAGCGGGTTTGGCATGTGGGCGGCCAGATCTTCACCGTCGAGGAGGCAAGTGCACACACGGGCACGGTCCAGCAGTTCAAGTACAAGGATTCCCCTCTGTTCGACGAATACTTCGGAGAGGTCGAGCAAGACTCGACGGAATATGATGGCCCACCTATTTTCGACGTGTACCCCGAGGATGAACCGATGGATGTCGAAGAAGTCGAGGAAGCCGAGGTCGAGGAAACCAAGATCGAAGGGGAGGTGCACGAGGTTTGGGAGATTGAGCAACAACAATATGAGACACGCGAGTTGGTTAGAGCATCCGACCACGTGCTAGGAGAGTCCGACAAAGAAGAAGGCCGGGTCGACGGAAAGGGTAAGGATCTTATCTTTCCATTTGAATTCTATAAATATTTTAAGAACTCAACAGCCATGAAGTACGAGTACGAGTTGACGGATTATGAAGGACCACCTATTTTCGATGAATACCCCGATGAACACTATGTCGAGGTTGAAGGAACTTGGGTTGAGTCTAATTGAGATGAAGTGGTCGGCGAGGTTCGGAGAGAGGATGAAGAAGGTGTGCTATAGGTTTCAGTGGTTGTGGAAGAAATTACGTATGTAGTGGTCGAGGTGAACCTTGAAAAGGAGGTAACTTGGTTGATGGTCGATGATGAGTCCTTGGGGACAAGGACATTCTCAAAGGGGGCGGGAATGATGCGTAAGTGGGTTTCGACCCTCGAAGAAGAGAAGGTCCAAAGGCCGATACTATCCAAGAAGGCCGAGCAAAGGGCTGTAACAAGGCTTGCATGGCCTAGGAGACGTGCACGAGCCCATATACGAGGGTGCCGACGTGCACAATGGCATAGGAGGTCAAGAAGGCAAGGGTCTACCACGATATGGAGGTCGAGTAAGAAGATCGAGAGCTTGAGGCTTGAAGGGTTCAGGTCGACACTAGCATGGTCGAATGCGAGAGGGTAAAAGCTACAGCAGATTGACGTGCGAATGGGTCGAGCACGAGTATCGCACTATGAGTCGAGCACATGCGAGGTGCGAGGTGCGAAGTACAAGGATACACGTGGAAGCTCAGAAGGCCTCGTGGGTCAAAGACTAACACACGGCCAAGCACGCGGAGGAATATGCAGGTTGGACGCGCGGTCACTCGAGCCGGTCCATGAAGGTCGCGCATGGAGGTATGCAAGGGCACGCAAAAGGTGGTCCATAAGTGGGCGACAATCGAGCGCAAGAAAGGACACAGTAGACAAGGGCGAGAATACGCGCATTGGCGTAAACGCGCATGGCGCTTGGAGATTAGGCGAAGTGGTGCGCAGGGGGAGGATGTAGGGAGGTTGATGCGCACAAGGGATTGCAGTGAATGGACGAGCGCGCATCGGGCGCTGGATGATGAGCGGGCAGCGCAGGGCGTGCATGGGCGCGCGATAGACGAGCGAGGCGTGGTGCGTGGGACGCTGGGCGAGCATAGGGCGCTGGGCGACATGCGCGAGGCACAATGCAAGAACAAGGGGGCAAGCCTAATCCTCGTAGGAATAGGCAAGGCGCGAATACTAAACCCCGCAGGAATAGGGAAAGCAGCTAAGTACCGGAATGCGCGTGAAAGATCGACGACAGGAGTAATCCTTGGAAAATCAGGCAACGTAGCCGAGAGCATATTCCTAGTAGGAATAGGCAAAGTGGATGCGGGCCCGAAGCATGATCCTTCAAGGAATAGGAATGGCGCACGCATAGCGCGATACCTTAATCCTCGAGGCAAGAGGATAGGCGGGCGTAGGAGGCACGACCCTAGTCCTCGAGGACTAGGGAAACGCGCGGGCGGTATGAGTCCTAGGCGGCGCGAGAGAGAGAGAGAGAGAGAGAGAGAGAGAGAGAGAGAGAGAGAGAGGAGGTTAGAGAGTCTTCTACTTGGAGTGCAAGACAAGGTTTATGCTTGGAGTGCAAGACAAGGCTTCCAGATCCCCTAGATATTTAGTTTCCTTATTGCATTAGGATACTATATTTTATTGCTTTATTAGTTCCCTAGGTAGATTGGGATTAGACATATCTAGTGCCTATATAAAGGCCCTTCCCCATGTTATTTTGGATCATTCAGTTTGATCAATAAAAATCCGAACTTTTGTTCATTCTCTCTTTGCTTTAGTTTTTCACCAAAATTCCATTGCAATTATATTCGTTTAGAGGGGTGCGGTTTGTGAACTTCTAGGCAACTATCGGTGATTCAAGGCACTGGTTTGTGGCTTATCGGCAATCGAAACACACGATCTTCATCAGGTGGGCGGCGCGCAAGAGAAGAGAGAGAGAGATTACTTGGTGTGCAAGCCAAGTTATTTAGTTTCCATCTTGCTTTATGATTTCTACCTTAATTAGGATTCTTAATATTTTATTACTTTATTAGTTCTCTAAGTAGATTAGGACTAGATATATTTTCTGCCTATATAAAGGCCCCTTCCCCATGATATTTTTCATCATGAAATTTATCAATAGAAACCAGAACTCTTGTTCATTCTCTTTGCTTTAGCTTTTCACCAAAATTCTATTGCAATTATATTCGTTTAGAGGGGTGCGATTTGTGAACTTCTAGGCAACTATCGGCGATTCAAGGCACTGGTTTTTGGCTTATCGGCAGTCGAGACACGCGATCTTCATCACAGCGGCCGTGCACGTAATGCACGCCAGTCGCGCCGGCAGCACGCTGATAGCCCATGAATGTACGCCTGCAGCATGTAGCGAGTATGCGCAGCGCCTAGCTGCCTCGCAGCACGCGCACGTACCGCCAGCCAGCAACGCCCAGCCCACGCCAGCGCGCCGGACAGCACGACAGCGTCCCCAGCAGGCCTGGACCAGTGCCCGACAGCACGCCCGAGCGCCCAGCTGCACTAGCCCGCGCGAGCAGCATAGCCAGCACACCCAGTCGCCTGCCTGTAACGCCAGTCTTTTTAATAAAGGAAAATAATAGCTTTCCAGTATAAACTAGCCTTTATTAATAAATGCTCAATATTAGTATTCAAGCTTAAGTTATTCAGCTAGTTAAGTTCCAAGTTCGACGTCAAGTCGAAAATATATTCGGTTAATTTTATTTATTAACCGAGTTAATTCCAGTAATTAATCTCAGTCCATTTATTTTTATAAATAGACATAGTAAGTTCGGGATTAATTATTTCAGTATTGACGTATTTAATGAATTTGAGATTATTTAATAAATTGTCAAAGATAAGTTTCGAGCCAGTTATTAAGTTTCAGTTTTATAGATCGACTATTCGATAGAATATTCGGTTTACTATTTTTCAGTAACCGAAACAATTTCGATAATTAATTTCCAAAGCGTTTAATTTATAAACGGACATCATTATTAGTCGGGGTTAATTATTTGAAGTCAAGAATATTTGAATTAATTTTTGAAGTCAAGTTTCAACCGAAAACGAGTAAATTCGGTTTAAGTTGTCGTGTGTACACACTATCCCTATACATCGCCGCGTTCACATTGGTACGCCGTCCAAGCATTTCAAGCACCATGCCCTAGGCCATTAACATGCACGCCGTGCACGCCGTTACCGTGAGCGACGCACGCCCATCACCGTGCACGCTCTAGGCCATTAACACGCACGTCGTGCACGCCGTGCACGCCGTTACCGTTAGCGACACACGCTCGTCACCGTGCGTGAGCGTGCGCGCGCGGCAGCCACCGTCCATAAGCTAAGTTATATTATGGTAAATGCAATGATCATAACTAATTAATCTAACTTTATTTCCATCGTGAGCGACGCACGCCCTCCACCGTGCACGCTCTAGGCCATTAACACGCACGCCGTGCACGCCGTTACCGTGAGCGTCGCACGCCCGTCACTGTGCGTGAGCGTGCGCGCGCGGCAGCCACCGTCCATAAGCTAAGTTATATTATGGTAAATGCAATGATCATAACTAATTAATCCAACTTTATTTCCCTAGCAAATGTCGTGGGAATTTCACCTTATGATAAGTTCATGTGCAACTTGCACATGACTCACCTATGTGCTTAACATTAGGTGGCACTTCACTAGCCCTCGTGAGATGACTAAGCTCGGATTAATGCCACGATAGCACACGGCTAGGGCAAGTGGCCCTATAGGAATTAATCTTCATTTTACCATGTTTTAACCTTATTTATATAAGAAGGCCGTGAGCATTTCCAAGCAAAAACTGACATTAAGTCTTGAAATAGAGAGAAGAACCGAGAATAAAGATAGAGTGATTAAGCCTAGAAAAAGGTGGAGAAGCTAGCCATTATCGAGGGAAGTACAAGTAGTCGTGCGGCCGTGAGCAAGCACACGAGAAGCCCTAGTAATTTCATCGAGCAATTTCGAGGGTTTGATCAGCCAGCAGCACTTACACTTTCATACCAGCAGTTCAGGTGGGGACTCAGACTGAGTATTACATTGGGTAAAATTACAGCTATCATGCTCAAGGTATGTATATCCAGTTTCCGCTTAGAATGGTGGCCGGTTCAGGTGCCGTAAATCCATTCTAAGTTCTAGTGGCGCAATCTGCCCACTAGGGTGTGCACATGGGTCTGGATACAGCCGGCAGATTCAGTATCTGATCCAGTAGCAGTTTATATACTGTTGATCAGCCAGTCATGGACATAGACACAGATTATATATATGCCATTGATCATGATATTGCAATTATTATTACTGTTTTATTGCAGCATGAGTTTCTACGGAGCACAGTGGATTTTAGTGCTCACGCCCCCACTATATTATCTTTTTCAGGTCACAAGTCGGTCTTGAGGAGTGAGCTGAGCAGGTGGTCGTGGACTTTAGCTTTACGCCATTTTGCAGACTTGTACTGTATATATTATTTTGCCACGTTTTTATTCTGCTGACATTTTCAGGTTTTCGAACTTGCATGTTGATTTTCAGCTTTTGGATCCGATTTACCGGTCGGATTTTGTACAGTATTACATGCTAGTTGGACAAAATATAACCCGTTTTTCCTAACAGTTTTAATTCAGAAAAGATAACGGATTTTCAGAAAATAAAGGTTTTTCAGTAGCATCCCAAATCATGATTTCGCAAACTAATAAGTATTTTTAGAAATGATTTTGCGAATATTTGACTCTGATTTTAATAAGCTAGCGGGGTGTTACACTGCCCGTGGCGCACAGCAGCGCCCGACAGTGCCAGTATGCGCCAGTGCCGTAGTGATGAGGGATCGTGATTTTGCCTACGCTTTGTGTATAATCACGCACTCGGGGCCTTCGACTAAGCACGATAGGTGTAACAACCCACTTTGATTTTAAAGAAATTCGAGACTTTCCAAAAATCAATTTTTCGAACTCAGTTTAAAAAATATGGGCGTTATTCAAACATTTAACATCAACAAAGTTATATCTGGTTGTTCACGTGGTTTTCATTAATCCTTAAAACATCATTTTCACATGATTGTTAGCTAAACATTATAACATGCATAATCGAACACATGATATTCATGAAATAATTCCAATACGAATATCCAAACGAAACATTGGTCCAATAATCCCAAAACGATATGTTTTGAAAACGGTTCAACACGTCTCAACCAAAAGATGTTCACAAGGACCACACATTATTCACAAACGGAAGCATAATAATAAAGCATAATCAAAAGACCGACCCACTCGTCTTTCCTCGTCACCCGGCACCTGCTTAACCTGCATCCGTGAAGAGCAGTGGGAGTGAGCACAAAATGAACGTAGTGCTCACTACTATGCACATATATAATAACATGTCAAGATGGTATGGTCGCAGCATGAATATAAAATAATCACATCATGTCTCATCTCCTATCAAAATCACAACAAACCACATTACTCCTGTGCACATCTATCGCTAGCCGCAGAACGGGGATTCATTACCCGAAGGCGGGAGTACATGCCACGCTACGGACACGGCCTTCCATATGGGCTTACGTACCTCACAATTGCACGGCCATATCAGGACTTAAGGAGACTTGCCACACAAGGGCAACCGTATTACATCGACGGGGACAACCGTACCGACGGCCGTAACAGCTCACATCGATAGGCTACATATTTCACACTCATACATAGATCATACCGACTCAACTTAAACAAAACACATATACGGCATAGAAATTTTATAAGTAAACCCACCTGGATAATTTAGCAGAAAAATGCTTGCACAGCAGTGTAGGTTGAGAGCTCGGCTCGCCAGACACCTACATTTTTGTCAAGGTAGTCTCATAAATATACTACCTTGACACTTAGAATTTATTTCGTAAAATCATACTTAGTTGAACATTATCGAATAAATAGTTCGTGGAATTTTTTAGACTTTGAAACTCTCAGAAGAATAGAAATAATACTCGGAACAACGGTCATGAGGTTAAAATTTTGTTTCGGCTCGAAAACGAGTCGAACGGCCCAAAAACGGACGGGTGATAACATAAAACATAGTTAATGAAAAATTGATAATTTTCATACGCGCAACCCCAGTAAAACGAAGATAATTTTTTATGTGGAAAACCTTTTAGCCTGATTTTTAAAGTTACGGAAAGCCAAGAGATATTCTACATTTTTCATGAAGACCCCAAATGCAAACGAGCGAGTTAAGGGGGTGAAAACCGATCAACACTAAGCCACAAACTGCAGCCCAATCTTTCAGAAAAACTGCTGGCGCACCTATCGAAAATCGGACGTAACTTTTTATATAAAAATTGTATTTAAATGAATCTTATTCCATTTGAAACCTAAGAAATAAAACTACAAATTATATGAAGACACCAAGATTCTCAGGTCACCCGGAACAGGCCAAAAACAGCTAAAAAGACAGACTCAAACTTCTGTGATTTGAACAAAAACTGACTGCACAATGATCGAATTTTCGACATAATTTTCAATATAAAAATGATAAACACTCGATTTGTTTTCTACAAGAAAGATAACACATTGATACACAATTTATATGCGGACTCCAAAAAGAGATGACAAGGTTATAGTGTTCAAAAACAACCATGAAAATCGATCACTTACAAGACCGGAAAACCAGAAAAAAAACTGGGCGCGCAACCGACAAACATTGGCCATAACTTCCAGCAGAAAATTGATATTTACTCGATTCTTGTCGGAGATGTAGCATAACAAAATAAACTACAAATCACTAGAAGAGCTCGAAAACGTTTAACTGAGCTTCAGAGGTCAAAACAATTACCAAACAGCAATCAGCGAGAGGTTACAAAACGGGGTTTCTTTCAAACTCAATTCTTGGACGAATATCAAATGTCACATGACAAAGGCTCGAGTAACAAAACGAGACTCAATATTCGACCGAACATCAGCGACAAACACAACAAAAGAACAGGACTCGATAACATAACGAGAGAGTTATAATTTCACGTCAAATTCACACAAAGAAACACAATAAGAATCGACATTGTACCGACCCCAAACACCGGATTATCGATTCAACGAATACAATACAACCAACGGATTAAACTCGAGCATAAATAAAATGGAAGGTTCTGCCATTACCTTCCTTCGGGAATCAAACGAGATATGGATGAAGGAGATCGGGACTAAGGGCCTCGAACGTGGATCTCACTTCTCGGCTCACCACGCGGTATGGAAACCGATCTGCTCGCGTGGACCGGGGCTGAACGGACCGCACGCGTGCACCGACGGGGCTCGACAGCTACGCTCGGCTAACCGACGGGACACGGTGCACTGACACGGCTCGGCAGCGGCTCGCGAGGGCGGGTAGAGAGAGATCGGACGGACTACAGATGGATCGATGAGTGACTGAATCGGGGGACTGAGCGTCACGGTCGTGGTTGGTCGTCGGCATATTCGGGCTGATCTTTCAGCCTGAAAAATGGATATATGATCTATGCTCGGGCCTCTCCAAATGGTATTGAGAATTTGAGATTTCATGCTTTTTGTTCTCTCTGATGGTACCTAGGAGAATAGATGGGGAGTGAATAAGTTTCTGGTAGTAACTTCTTTGCCCAAAACGAGAGATGATGTGAGGGAGATTTAAGTTTTTCTGATCTTTCTGTTGTGAAAAAACGTATGCTGAAGAGGAGGAGGTTTATGCATCTCTACTAATCAAGATTTTGGAAGGAATTAAATCCCTACTAATGTGGGGAAATCAAAGTTATCCATTCACCAAAATAAGAGCACAAAAGGTGGGATTTTAAGGGGTTAAAATCGTGGCAATGAGGGGAAAAATCATGTTGATCAAAATCTTCCATATCAAAGGGCTAGGATATATCGAATTTCAAAAATCAAGATTCTAGTATAATAAATATCGAGAGGGTCGGTTTTTCTCCAAAACCTAGGTCGTTTAGACAATACGAAGGCCGAGATTTTAAAATAAGTTGGGCTGAAAAGAAAAAAAAAAATATAATTGAGTTGGGACTAAGATTTGAGAAAATAACAAAAATTGCTCGAAAATAAACTTACGCAATCAATAAGTACCCAACTATACTACGGACGAATTATATCGGATAACGGCGAGCAAACGATTAAATAAATAAATTCGGATGATATATATGTATATATATATATATACATAATACACACAATAATCATTTATTAATAATAGACAATTGATAACAATTAGGCAATTAATATCAATTAAACAAATAACAAGAATAATAATAACAATATCAATAATAATAATAATAATAATAATAATAATAATCCTAATTATTCCTAAACAAACGGGGCATTACAGTCTACACACCTTACAAAGAATGTCGTCCTCGAAATTAGAAAATAAAACGACTAGAAGGCAAGAGATTACGAAAAGGGATCATTAAAATGTGAGGTTCGGGTACTCCCTCCGAATCTCGGTCTCCCTCTACCAAGTCGTCACGCCCTCGACTTGAGTACAGCCTACTGAACTTTGACGAGTACCCTCCTGGTCTTTCCTTGACGGACCCTCAGTTCCAACAGGTCACCGGTACCTCCATACAGGTAGGGTTCTGCCTATCACGTAACTCGTCACATTTCACACATACCTCGAGATCACGCACACATTCCCTCCATCACGAGGCTAGAACGTGTCATGCATCCTCGCAAGTCCTGGTGGTGGAGTCAACCATCAGGCTAAGCAATTGTCTTGGTCGAGAAATCATGATAGGACCGACAATCATCACTATTTCTCAAATCTGGTACATTCAGAACACACGGTTCTGTTAGATACCATTGACAAAGCCTCTCTCCTTGTCGAAACGAACAACATCTCGTATGCGGTTTAGGAAGTATAGGCAAGATACTCAATAACGATTTCCTTCCACGAAGTCAGTCTCCAGTCGAGACTCAAGGCTCCGCCCCACATTAATACGGAACTACTATCTCGCCATGTCGAGAAAATCTCGCATGTGGCAAATGAAACTAATCAGCCAACCTCACACATCGAGGGATGTTGATTAGGAAATTCACACAACGACTCGAAAGATCAACATACACTTTGACCACAAATCTGGTTCAAAGACCCCTAAAAGGTCAAGGTCGGACTGGGTTTAATACACTGTCACCCGAGAGGTGACACACACGCTAGCGCTGCATATGCGGGGCACTGGGACGCGTGCATGTGCCCACTCAGATACCAACTACAAGGTCAAGGTTTGGCCGTCCACACTGACCTGGGGAGTTTGTGCGTTCAGTGATGGCGGCGGCAGCTCTCATGCGAGTCAACGGTCAGCCACTGCAGTTGGCCTCACGTCTCTTAGCACGGGCGTGTGGGCTCGGCCACCACTTCACGTGGCTACACCAAGTCCGGTTCGACCCTCAGTTCGAGGTGCATTCCAGAAATTTTAATTTCCGGGTTTCACAATTCCTAGATACTCATATAGGAAAAAGGTTTCTCTATAAGACTCAAAATTACAAAGGTTTGGGGTTCGACAACAATATTTTCCCCAAATGGATCGAACATTGGCATCCCTGCCAGAAACAATCCTAACTCGATGGTCAACGCTGAACAACAGAATGGTTAACTCGTTTGACTCTTTCGACCAACAATGTCGGCCGTCACGACAACTTTTTCTCCGGCAGCTAATCGTGCCGGTAGTCCTAAACGAGTTTATCCCCGTACACAGCCTATAGCTTTCACACTTCGAGGTCTAGCGTAAAGCTTCTATCGCAAGTGTTTCCAGCTAATATTATAATACTAATCAGATTAAGTCACATAGGGCACATATACATGAAAATTGACGAAAAGCTAATTTTGAAATTCACAACTCAATTTGAAAACCTAAACATGAACTTGCACCAATTTCCAGCATGCG
The DNA here is from genome assembly GCA_902706635.1 of Striga hermonthica. Classification (NCBI taxonomy): domain Eukaryota; kingdom Viridiplantae; phylum Streptophyta; class Magnoliopsida; order Lamiales; family Orobanchaceae; genus Striga; species Striga hermonthica. The sequence goes on along the minus strand of CACSLK010034236.1, from coordinate 1,674,082 downwards.
TGATGAATTTAAAATGCATGTAGCTTTTAGTCTAGATATCGTATCATGATGAAACCACTTTAAAAATATCCCTAACTTAGGCCTCTATCACTTTCATGAAGAACACTCAGGCAAATAAAATCATTGAAATGCACATAATACAACAAACATACAAAACATAGGTGCAGGATAAATGAAGACATATAGCTTGACAGGTTCTCAGTGTATGCACAATAACTGAAGCTACAAACATTATATTACTGAAATTCAAAATCTCTAAGATAGTTAACTCAATTATCTACAACTTTCACGTTGATCACTTAAGCCAAAAATAACTTTAGAACTGAGTTTAAGCACAAAACACTTAGGTCAAGAAATCTGCCAACATAACTATTTGTCAAATTACAACACTTCACTAAAATAGCAATATCTCAAGTTATAACACTCTACATCAAACAAATTCAAAACTTACAGAAACTACACTAGAAAAGCTACAAATTTCAAGAAGAGCTTTTTTTTTATTTACAAATAACCATGTTAAGGGCCTCATTTCAGAGCATACATTTCAATTGTAAACACAACCACTGTTTTAAAAATTCTAGGCATAACTCCAACTTTGAAAATTCATATAAAATCAACCAGAACCCCAACTAACATGATTTTAACTCCCAGAGAAAGCTTATAACGTGTACTACAAGTTTCATGTTGATCATATTTTCACATAGTCATATTAAGATTGTCAACAATAACCCAACATCATGATTCACAATTCTACCCAGAATTTCAAAAAAACTGCTCGCAGTTACAACTTCAAAAATTCATAATAAATTCAATTCAACTCCGAATCATGAAATTTCAAAACTCACAAAAACCTAACTCAAAGCACTACAAAATTTATGAAGAACTCTTAACTAGAAAACAGCTTTTAGGTCACGATAATCTGAGCACAAACAGAGGCTATAACGAGAAGTTCTCGTACGATTTTCAGCACAAAAACATAATTTCATGTACATAGCATCAGGGGTCACATGTAATCACAATATACATCTCATGTACGCGCATATACAATATAAGAGAGTCAGCTCTAACATGATTTTTAACACCAATTCACATAAACTCATACGATCACCACATAACACATTTTAAAGAATCCCAGTCGTGCAATAATCGCCAAGTTCAATCATATAAGCATGCTTTTCATAACATCAATTTAACATATCGAGTCATATAGAGCCACAACATCAGGCTTAACTACAAATTCATACCTTTTACAACTGCGTGCCTTGCAGCCAACGCACAAGATGTAACACCCCGCTATTTCATGAAATTCAGAGCACGCTTTTCGCAAAAATTTCTAAGTAAAAATATTTATTTTGCGAAATACTGATAAGGAGTGCTACCGTAAAATCTGACTTTATCTGAAAACCGTTATTTTAGCTTAATAACAAACGGTTATAAAACATAGTACCCGACTGGAGTCGGATCAAAAACTGGTTTGGTAAACTGAAATAGTAGCGGAAACCATAGCGTAGCCAAAACAATATTTACACATATATACAAATGTCCTGAACCGGTCGCCAGCTCACTCCTCGGCTCCGACCCTGTGACCTGAAAAACATGAATAATGTGGGGGCGTGAGCAGTAATCCACTGTGCTCCGCAGAAACTCATACTGAAGTAAACAGTGAAAATCAATATCATGATCCTGGCATATACAACTGAACTGATACTGAACTGAAACTGAAACTGATAACTGATACCGGTACTGAATAATCTTATACTGATCTCGTGATAAACATCACCTCACTGATAACTGAACATCTACCAGCATAAATGCCGGACACCATGTGCACACTCTAGTGGGCAGATTAAGGCCACTAGAACCCAGAATGGACCGGCGACCATTCCGAGCGGATACTGATGATACATACCTCAAACATGGTAGCGTAATTATAATCAATGTAATACCCAGTCTGAGTCCCCACCTGAACTGCTGATCTGAAAATGTAAGTGTTGATTGCCTGCAAAACTGACATATATAAACAAATACTAAGTACTATGCTCAGACTGATTAAAATAGATGTTAAGATGCTCGTCTTGATCTGAATAGTTAACTGGAACCATCTCGGGGTCTAACTTAACTGATAAGAAAAACTGGACTGAACTGGTACTGCTAAACTGAACTGAACTGACTGCACATGACTGATCATGACTGAACATGATTGATCATGACTGAACTGACTGAACTGAAAATTCAACTGAAATACTGAACTGAACTGACTAACTGACTAGACTGAAAATACTGAACTGATAACTTAACTGATTACACTGAACTGACTGACTGGACCTGGAACTTAACTGAAAATGAGACTTTAACATGAATCGGGACTTAAAACATTAAAATATAGGTTGAATCAGTCCAACCGGTCTGAACTGGTCTGGGCAGACCGCCGGCCTACTATGGTCGGGCAGTCGGCCGCTGGCTCGGCCAACGGGCCTGCCAAGGTCGCGGGCGCTGGCGCTGCCTGGACTAGCTGGGCATGATGACTGCAGGGCCTGTGGCACAGCACGGTGCACAGGCGTGAGCGCTAGCGTGCGTTGGCGTGCCACTGGGCACGGCTGGCGGGCGACTGAAC
>CACSLK010034236.1:1622143-1646700 GCA_902706635.1 Striga hermonthica | reverse complement strand
CGATAGAACAATAAAATTTTATGGTTTTCAATTGAATTATTACATATTTTGATTTGATAATATTGAGCAACAATATAAATTCAGCCCGGGATCGAAAAATACCATTCTCGGGAAAAACTCGGACGAAGGGGATTGAAACGGGACTGAATGGACTTCACGAGTGCGCCGACGGGGCCCGACGGCTAAGCTTCGGCTCACTCGAGGGTTGTGCGAGTGATCAGCGGGCGTCGATGGCGAAACTGGAGCTCAAAATCAGCGGTAAAACATGAACCACAGCGTGAACGGGGTCTCGGGCTTGCGGGACAGCAACGGGAAGGCTCGCAGACGGGTCACGGTGGCTGAAATTTCATGAACAACGAGACTCGGACGGCGGCCTGAACGTGATTGGACAGCAACTGACGGCGGCGAGACTTGTCGGGCTTGCTGAGATGAACGATGGCAGGACCTCGTCGGGATGGCAGGCTCACGGTGACGATGGCAGAACCTCGCCAGGAAGCAGCAGGTCGGGGTCGTGTTCGACGGCCTGGCAGCGACTAGGGGCGGTGACTGGTTCGGCGGCGGCGAGATGACCGGAGATTGATGAAAGGAAGTAAAAAGCGAGAGGTGTTGGTGACTGGTTTGGGTTTTGCGGTGAGAAGAGAAAGAGAAAAAGAAACGATGGAGAGCGACTGTTTCTCTTCTCCCTTCTCTTATTTTCTATTTTTTTTATGGTGAGAACGATGATGATGATGATGGCGAGAGAGTTTAAAAGAGCAGATTCTTCCTTTCTTCTGCTCGATCGCGAGCAGGTGAGAGAGAAAATAGGGCTGCGGGTGTGTTTTCATCTTGAGAGAGAGAGGGATGGATGATTAATAGCCTAGGTTAAAAATACCTTGCTCTCCATGACACACACACACACGCACGAGAGAGAGAGAGAGAGAGAGAGAGAGAGAGAGAGAAACTGGGTCGGACTCAGCTGGTTTGGGCTGTCGGTTCGGTTTGAAAATAATGAGGGTTGGTTTTACAAAATAACAAGGCTCGGTTCGATACAAAATTAAATGGTTCGCTAGAAAAGGATTTTCGAACATAATTCGGTTTAATATAATAAACCGAATTTTCGAACAACTTAATTAAATGAAATCAAACGAAATAATTTAACATTATATTATTCGCAAATAATATAATGCTATGGCTAAAATACTTAATCGAGCAACAATAATAAATAACCAGAATAATATCAATAACAATAGTAATAATCCGGAAAAATCATATAATGCCACATAAATAACATAAATCACATAAATCCATGAAAAATCCACATATATTCACGAAAAATTGCATGTTTGATCGGGGCGCTAGAGAAGGCTTGGCGGTCAAGAGTGGACCGACGGACGATCGAGAAAAGACCATAGTATTCTAGCCAGGATTGAACTTAAGTTTCAAGTTAAGAATAGACTTTAGATGTTGTCTCGAACTAATTTCAGTTGAGTCTATGTAGTACCAGTTTTCCAGTGTATAATAGTCACTATTCTGGGTGACCACGGCAGCTTGAAATAAGAGTCACTAAGTCGGATATACCATGGAGGCTTGAAACTAGGCTGGGACGAACATAGTTCTCCATACGAGATCGTTTATGCTCGCCAGAAGGATTGACTCTGAGTCGCTGGTATACCGCACGCACGTGCTGCATGATGTTATGCTACGCTCGAGGGCCCAGGGTTGTTCCTGTGTCGCATTGCTACGTGTCACGTGCAAAGTATCACATAGTCGTGTGCTGGAAGGTACGATATAGAACCAGGAGATTGGTTTCCCTAAGAGTGAGTAATGACCTGCGAGTAGGTCCTACCAGTTACATATCACCTGGTAGAGACCTCCGCCTAACTAGGCCTATCCTGGTCAGCCTGGCGTGAGTACAGTAGACCTTATCTAATCGGGTAAGCCGATCAACCTGGTAAGGTAAACGTGTTCCTCTAATCGGGTAAACCTGATCGGCAGCGTACAATAGACCTTGTCTAATCGGGCAAGCCCGATTAGCCTGACAAGGTAAACATGCTCGTTTAATCGGGTAAGCCCGATCAGCCTAACATAGCATACAGCAGACCTTGTCTAATCAGGAAAGCCCGATCAGCCTGACAAGGTAAATGTGCTCGTCTAATCGGCTAATTCCGATCAGCCTGATGAAGCATACATCAGACCTTATCTAATCGGGCAAGCCCAATCATCCTGATAAGGTAAACGTGCTCGCCTAATCGGGTAAGCTCGGTCAGCCTGATTTAGCATACAATATACTTTGTCTAATCAGGCAAGCCCGATCAGCCTGACGAAGTATATAACGAACCTTATCTAATCATGCAAGCTCGATTAGCTTGATACAGTTAAGACCTTCATCTAATCGTGCAGCACCCGATCAGTCTAGTGAGTGTATGGTAAATATTGTCTAGTCGGTTAGAACCCAATCAGCCTGACAAGGTAAACCGCCATCGTAAAGAATTACAACTCAGTTATCCCAAAGACTAGAAGTGTCACCAGAGCAAGGGCGATGCTGCTAAGAGGGAAAGATGAGCTTCCTCCGAAGTCCTCAAGTTATAATTCCGAAGTTCTGCCTTGGACTTTCCACAGACACGTAGAGAATCTTAGTGAACCTCCATGGGAACTAGTATCAGCGAGATCGGTCGATGCTGGGATAGCCCTATTGTTGTATCGAGGCAGAGAGTCCAGTTCTTGAACTTGGGTAAACGGTGTATAACAGTCATGAGGCCGGGTAAATTATGGAGGCTTGAAATAAGAGTCACTATTCTGAATTTTCCTGGGGGCTTGAAATCGGAGTTGGCATGGCATAGCCAAGATCACTAGAAGGAGGAGGACAGAATTCGGAGTAGAAGTCCGAGTATTGGGTTTTGACTTGTATTCAACCTTATAGTTGAGTTCAGACTTGTACTTTAGTTTAGCATTTCCGAGGATGGACATAATTTAAGCAGGATAGAATGTAACGCCCTAAATATTTTTAGTATTTATGAGCTTGACTTTATTTCTATAAATAGCAAGTTTCCTTATTTGATGCATTTATCAAGTATTATTTGCATTAAATCGTGTAATTAGTTTAAAACATAAGCCATGGAGAATTTATTTGATTTGTAATTTTAATAATCGAATTTATTTAGCAAAGTATCGGTATTATTTTCAAGATAAAACTGAGCTTTGGAATAATTGGAATTCTATTAAAGCGGACCGAAGCTAAATACTTAATCTATTCTAGCCTAATCATTTTCGAGCGAGTCTAATTATTTTAGCCAGCCCATTTAATTTAATCGAGCCCATATTCGATTTTATTCTGACCCATCTAATTTGATCAACCCATGTTCGATTTTAGTATTAGTCTATTTTAAAAATCGAGCCTATGTGCGATTTTTAAATTTGAGCCCAAATGTTTTAGTAAAATCTACCAACTAAACTAATTTAGTCTAAGTCTAGTTATATTTTTAATTTACCTGAACAATTTATTTTAAACATAGTCCAATGGTTTGGTTATTATGTATCCCGATTACATAGCTCAATTTAAAGCCCAAAGTGTTCGTAAAATTAAAGGCTTGATTTTTAGGCCCAAATGAGACATCAAACCTTAATTTCTCCTAACACTATAAATACATCATTTACTTCATCTCCCAACATCATCCAAACACCAAAACCCTAACCCAACTTCACTATTCATCATCTCTTTCACCATTAAAGAGCAAAACACCACCTCCTAGCAAAAATATATCATCTTTATAGCAACAATATAATTTTTCTAGCATTAGCAACTCAAAACCGAGCAAAATCCGGCTATTTTCACGTTTTTCGACAAAACTGCCTATTTTCTGGCCATAACTTCGGCCGCCAGCGAGCCCTAGGCTAGCCCAGCTAAATCCTGTCATGTCAGGCCCCCACCAGCTCGGTTCCAGCGTGCCCAGGCACAGCCCGACGCCAGCCAACTGAGTCCAGCACGCCCAGGCTGCTCCAGCCCGCTCTCAGGCCACTCCAGCCTGCTCCCATGTGCTCTTCTCTCATGCGCGCGCGTAGCTCCGTATGTACTGCGCGTTCCCAATTTCCACAGCGTGCATCCGTATGCGCCACTCCAGATCCACGCGCGTCTCCCAGGCCCGGCGTTTTTAGTGAGCGCCTGCCCTAAGCCAGCAGCTCCAATAGGGCCGCGAATTTCACAACACCTTTATCTTTTTTATTTTTCTGTTGTGTCCATATCTGAGGTATATGGTAGAAACAAACTCTATGGCATTAGACTAGTATTTTAGTTTATTTTAGAAATGGAAAATTATAGAAATGAGTGAGATATGATTTAATATAAATTTATTTAATTTAGAAGAGATAAATTCATAATATATTGTGAGTATAAAATTGTCTTCATACTTAGGTTTAAATTTAGTAAATTTTGGAGTTCGTTTGCTATACGAACCAGTTTTTTTAATCTAAACCGATAATATCCAATTTTTGTTGACTAAGTTAGGATCTGATTCTTACTGCGAGATTTTTACCAAAACTCATGTATATTCTGAAGATATTGTGGTTTAAATTTCATAATTTTTAGAAATCATTTGATATAGATTAAAATTTAGGACGTTAGCCGCGTTTTGCGGTACTTTTAAAATTGTTTCGATTGTGATTTAGCTGAAGTTGTTAGACCTAATCTCCTCATATATCACATTGAACTTAAGGCTAAATTTAGAATTAAAACAAGTTAGTTTACTTAAAGAACTAAAAATTCTAGTTTTATCCGGTTTCGATAACCAGATAATTTTTAGATCCGAGTTTAATCGCCCGAACTCTAGTTCCGTTTAAACAATTTTAGACGTTGTATGATTAAAAATGAGTCCTTGTCTGTCAGGATGTGGTCGGTCGGCCAGTTAGTCACCAACGCGATCATAACCAAGCCTAAGAAAGCTATCGAGGTCGTCTACCTCGTAGCGATCGAAATTAACCAACCGACGTGCAATAGCACATACCTTCAATGCATGTCGCTGTCCCCCACACGTGTTGCCTTCTCGTCCATTAATTGGCGCCGAGCCACCGAGTGCGTGCCCCTGCACCGAGCCACGCCCCTGCGTCTATTCAACGCCCGTGCATCCGTCCAACCTACGCCAATGCGATATTTTCTATTAGTTGTGGTATAAACACGACCATGCCTTAGTGACCATGGCACCATTTCAGACCCGTGCATCAGCTAAGATGTGTTAGCCGAGTTTGTTCCGGCCCCAAGTTTCCACGTCGAATCCGGACCACAGTTAAGCCGAGCTGCATATAGTCAAGCGAACAATCGGTCGGTTCCGAGTGAGTCACAGGTCCAGTTCAGTCGAACCAATCCGGACAGACCCGGCTATTCGAAGAGAATGTAAGTTCAGCCGAATCAGTCCGGGCATTCTGGATGAATAGAATGTCAAGCGAACAATCGGTTGGTTCCGAGTGAGTCACAGGTCCAGTTCAGTCGAACCAATCCGAACAGACCCGGCGATTCGAAGAGAATGTCAGTTCAGCCGAATCAGTCCGGGCATTCTGGATGATTCGGGAGTTTCAGTTCGGAACATCGGTTTGAGCATGAACCGAGATGTGCAGTATTTTTTCAATCGAGTCAGATTGTAGTTCCAGACTTAGAATTATCTCGACGAACTCTAGTATGCCTCAAAAGACATGATTATTTTCACAGTCAGCTCGTAAATTCCTAAAATAAGTTTTAAATGATTTTAAAATTGAGTGAGGGAACCTAGTCAAATCAGATAATAAGATTCGAGTTTTTCAGTTTGAGCGAAGTACTTAGAATATATATTTTGCATATATATATTGTAGCTTGTGGGGAGTCGAGCCTTCGACAGTTGCAATCCATTCAGCACTTGCATTTCAGCATATCAGGTGGGGATCCTGTACTGGGTACTACATTTTCTATAATCGCAATATCCTGGCTGAGGTATGTATGTAAGAGATAGTTTACCCGAATAGGATAATCACCTAGCGAGTAGGTCCTTTCTAGCTACGTGAGTCGAACGCTAGTTAAGATGAGAACATAACTCTAGTGCAGCTTTGAGTTAGTGAATTAAGAACCTTTAAACAACTTAGAGTTAAGTTGAAATTCAGATGAGGATTGAATAATTCTTCCCTAAGGGGTAACGACTTACAGATTAGGTCCTACAATTGCTTATCACAAGCGCGAAGGCCACGTGTCCTTCTCGTCAGTTGAGCGACAGTTATAGATAGTCAGTTGAGCAGCACTTATAGATAGTCAGTTGAGCAGCACTTATAGACAGTAAATTGAGCAACAAGTAAAGAAATTATCTATTTATACGCCTTTGTGATGTGTTTTATCATGTTAGATGTATGCTTAGGTTGTAATGTGTTTTATCATATTAGATGTATGATTAGGTTGTGATGTGCTTATCATATTATATGTATGTTTAGTTCGTGATGCTGCACTTACAGTCAGTTAGCCGAGCAACAGTGTAGTCAATTAGTCATACATCAGTTATAGTCTGTTGGTCAAGCAACAGTTATCATCAATCGGTCGAGCAACAGTTAGTCAGTCAGTTAAGTAGCAGCTATATATAGTTTACTTAGTAATGTATTTATTAGACGGATGTTTAATTCGCGATCCGTTAGTAAAATGTTTATCATCGTATCGTTTCTGCCAATCCAGTAAGTACTTGCATATATGTCAATGTCATGATATGTTATTACATTAGTTGTATATTCTGTGTCGGTTTTGATAGAGCATCGTTGATTCATTTATGCTCACGCCCCCCACTAATCATTTTTTAGGCGACGGTGTTGAGCGTGCAGCGCGAGCCGATGATGTAGTGATAGTCAATAGCGAGGATATTTTTGAGTAATCATGTGATGTATATTTGAACATGATCGAGTTATTATGTTTTGTTGATGCATGCTTGCATTTACTTCCGCACTCAGTATTCAGTGCTCAGGGTAGTCAGTATTTATATTTCAGTTTATGTATGCCTAAAATACTGAGATTTTCATGGCTTCTTATTAGAGTAATGAATTATATCTTTGTTGCATGCATAATAGTTAGTGAGAACAAAAATGAGAATTTAGTTCAGTTGAGTAGCATCCTGCAGATTAAAGTTAAAGTATTTTCAAAAAATTAGTAAGAGTTTTCAAAGATTAAATCTGTGCTTTCCATTTATAGAGCGAAAAATTTACTCTAATTTGAGTAAGTTTAGGCGGGGTGTTACATTAAACATGGTTTAACAGGTTTCATTATTTAGTACAAACTTAATAATATCCTTTATTAGCCGACTTGGGGCCTGACCACATCCACCATTGTTCAGTCGACACGCTCGACTCTAGCTCCTGAAAAATGATAAATAATGGGGCGTGAGCACAATAACCACAATGCTCTGTAGAAACCAGTACTAAAGTAAACAACAATAATAAATATTATTAGGTCCCATCAGAACCTGAACTAAGGACACTTGACCTTTACACAGGGGATTAGTTTAAAGACCTAAACTTGTAGGCATTGTCCGACACTTGGGGGAAAAATACTTACACACATACCTCGGACATGGTACATACGATTAATACTAATGTAATACCCAGTACAGGGTCCCCACGTTTTCTGCTGAGTCATCAGAATGCTGTAGTGCTTGAAATACTGAGGCTCGACTCCTCAACCTACACAAATTTTAGTAAAAATATGCCAAGTCTTATGCTCGAAAGGCTTAATAAAATACTGAGATGTTGTTATATGCTAGACTTTTTTGTCTCAGTTTTAAACTTATACCTAATTCGTATTTAAAAAAAACACTCTAGGGTTCTCGGAGAAATATTCTAAGTCCAGAAATAAAATACTAAAAAAACTAGACTGACTCGGTTCGGAAAAACATAAAAATCCCAGTACCAACTCAGACCGAAATCTCAAACAGAATATCTCGAACCACCTGGTAGAATCAAACTAGTTCATTGACTTGACCTACGGCTCGCCCTGATCTGGTCGGTCGCTGCGGACTCGGGTGTTTTAGTTTGGTCACGCAGGGTTCGATTGGGTGCAATCGCACGCGTAGCCCCACTAGCGCTGGCCGACCATGCTTGAAAGCAGCTACTGGGCGCTTCTGGCGCAGGTGCTTTCCCTGTGGGTTTTTACTAGGTGCCGCCGGGCACCACCGGTTGTTGCGGGCACGCTAGTGCGCTGCTGGGCGCGCTGGCGTGCTGTGGGGATAGGCCAAGCTCAATCGCTCACGTTGGGCGCTGGCGCGAGCGGGCGCGCGTTAATCTCTGCCTAAAGGCACCTCCCTACAGAAGTTAACCTCTGAACGTGATGTCGGGCGCTCGCAGGCTGGGTGCGTGACCGCAGCCACGGTCTGCTTCTCACCGGCCATCTAGCTACTTTTCTAGTGACTCTCGGCTCAACAGATATTTTGAAATATAAGGAGTCTAAACATGCATAAAAACCTTGAGATGATTCGGCTAGATTTCAAAACAGTTCTGGAGTCAAAATCGAGCTACATGGGGTTCTAGGTCACCAAGGCACTTAACTTATTTTATGCTGAGAATAAAGGCCGAATACTTCCCTATATTTATCATGATTTTGGGTACCAAAACATTGCCAAATACTCAGGTGGATTAATACTTAGCTCGGGTGTCCAAAATTAGCCTAAAAATCAATTTCTGCATGATCGAGTAAATGACTTCCAAACAAGCTAATACTTTACAACTTTTTTAACATGATTTATAAAGATTTATAGACTACTTATCTCAGGTATGACATGCATGGAACTCGACTTCCAAAATGAGGGCTTAATTAACTTAAAAATAAAAAACCTTCGTATCTTTCATGCATGACTCGGTTTATATGCTTCATATATCTTATAATATCAAGTCTAAGCTAGAAAAGAGGTTGGAAATGTGTTTACCTTCACTGAAGTTCGAAAATGAAAGAAGAGAAGCTCACGACCTCTTCTCCGGGGTCTCTCGGAAACTATGATGTTCCGATGAATTCACGACCTTGGCTATTGGTTTGAGGTGTCTCTTATGTTGTCTTTAGCATCCAGGTTCAATATTATTCGGTGGAACTTGAAGGGAATGGCCGGTGGCTCACCAAGGGCGCATTTCTCGCAGTTAGGGCTCGATGGAAGCTTGTCGGAGCTTGGGTCGAATTTGTTGAGATTTTTGGAAAATTCTAATTGTTGGCACGGGCTCTGGCCCTTCTTCAGAGTTAAAGTATAAAATGATGAAGGAAGCTCCACAATGTGCATTAAAATATGAAAATTTTGGACTTTTTCCCCCTTATCTCATTCCCATGCTTGAAAATTGTGCCAAGGAAGGTAGGATGCAGGTTTTCAGATCTTGCCTGGAGATAATTCGTGGTCAAAGTTCCACTTGGCCGAGAAATTTGCTGAAAAACCTTCGGGCCTCGGTTGGGCCCTGGCTGGGTGCTGGCTACACTGTGGGGCGCGCTGGGCTGTGTTGCGGGCCGCGCACTAAACTGCATTGCGGGCCACGTACTGGACTGCGTTAAGGCCTCGCGCTGGGTTGCGTTGTGGGCCGCGCGCCATTTTGCGTTGTGGGCCGAGTGCGTGTGAGCAGACTGCAACGGAGGCTAGGCTGTTGGGCTGAGGTCTCTGCAAGAGTTTGGACCGATAGGGTGCTAGCGCACTTGGGCTACGCAAGGGCGCTCGGCAATGGCTTTGGCCGAGCTTGACTGGCTTTGGGTTGAGGCTCGATTTTCTATAATCATTCAAATACACTTGGACTCGATCCTTATCTCGACTGATGCTACTTATTCTTGGCTCATGAAGGAATAATAATGGCCATCTCTGAAATAAATGGATCGACATGTGAATTAGAAAAATTATTCAGTTTCGAGATAAAATCTCATTCGTATAATTCTCGAATTTGGAACTTATGAACTAAATAACTTACACTCGGAAACTAAAATCGAGCATTTATTAATAAAAATTAGATGAAACTCAGAAGCTAAGGTCGTAAAATTATTAATGAAATTCTGGGGTATTACAATCTATCCCCTTTAAACAATTTCCATCCTCGGGAATATTAAAACTAAACTTTAAGTTTGAAAACAAAATACATAAAACAAAATAATATTGCTTAGACTTAGTCAACTGATCCACTGCTATTCAGATGACGCCTTTATCCATTATGGATGATGACAGTCTAGCAGATCTTGTACTCATACGTGTGCTATCTGCTGGAGCATGCCAGGTGCAATCAATTGGGATTCAATCCTGGTTTCCGATAAGAATGTCCTGAACTCTCCAAAGAGGTATTCATCACCTCGATCAGATCGAAGTGAATTGATACTTTTACCATGAAGCTTTTCCACAACTGCCCGATACTCCTTGAATTTCTCAAAGCATTCGGACTTGCGGTGCAATAGGTAAATGTACCCAAATCTCGAGTAATCATAAAGAGACAAAATACTCGAAACCACCTCTAGCCTGGATCGACATAGGACCACACAATCAGAATGAATCAATCCTAGCACGTCTTGGCTCCTATACCCCTTTGCCATAAACGACCTCTTGGTCATCTTACCTTCCAGGCATGATTCGCAAGTTGGGTAATGATCTTCTAATGGACCGAGATGTCCACTAGATACCAACTTCTGAATTCTCCTAAGGTTGATGTGCCTAAGTCTAAGGTACCAAAGATATTCTTGATTCATCTGCGAAGACTCCTTCCTCTTATTAGATTTAGTCATGACATTATTCAATTCAGTTTGTTGCAGTGTGGGATAGTTTGGTCTAAGAACATACAAATCAAACGATTTCCATAGCAAATAATAACCAAGTCATCAAACGTAAATGAAAAACCATCCGAAACAAGCTTACAAACGAAAACAATGTTCTCTCTAAAACTTGGAACATAAAGGCAATGTCTCAAAACCAAACTACTATCAAATGATAAAGTAATGTCTCCTACTGTAATAGTTGCCACTTTCATAACATTTCCCATGTAGACAATGATCTCTCCCTCTTTAAGCCGTCTGGTTTCCTGGAACCCTTGCAAATAATTGTAGACATGATCAGTGGCTCCAGTATCTACACACCAGGTTCTGGTAGATACAACCGCTAAACATGTTTCTATGACATTAATGAGAGAGTTACCATTTTTTAGGAGAGGAAAGTCGACCTTCCAGTGTCCCGACTTATTGCACTTGTGGCATCTTCCTTTCGGTTTCTTTGCCACAGCCTGAGGGGTCAGTCGCGGGGCAACCAGAGCATCCTGTGCCTTCGCCTTTCTTGCAGACTTCTTTCTCTTCTTGCCCTTATGAGGCCTTGAAGGTCTAGCCTGCTTGGCAACTAGCACATGAGGATCCTGAGTGAACAAGGCTTCCGCCGACTGAAGCTCTGCAAGCAGTTCTAGAAGAGCCATATGCATCTTGTGCATGTTGTAGTTCAACCGGAACTGATTAAAGCTCTTCGGCAGAGACTGAAACATAATATTAACCTGGGTTTCCCCATCGATATAACCTCCCATAACCTCAAACTCATTGAAAACGCCATAAACCTTAGGGCATGCTCCTTACGGATGTGCCCTCGTCCATGAGCGTACTCATCAGAGCACTCATAGCCTCTTTCCTAGCAGCCCTAGACTGATGTCCAAACAGATTCCTAAGATTGACAATTATGTCTGCCGCAATGTTCATAGACTGATGCTGATGTTGAAGAATATTCGACCTAGATGCCAGAATGTAACACTTCGCCATCTCATCAGCTTTTTTCCACCGGGCATACTCCCCTTTCTCCTATTCAGGAGCATCAGCCGCGGGCTCTGTCGGGTAAGCCTTAGTGATAGCAAACTTATAACCCTCAGCAGTCAACACAATATCCATGTTCCTCTTCCAATCAATGTAGTTAGGACCAGTAAGATGATTTTCTTTTAGTATGGAAGATAACGGGTTGATTGAAATGATGAATATAGCCACGAATTTAACTGTTAATATTGACAACCTCAAAATAATATTAACTTAAATTCACCGACATCTCAAAACACCGTGAGTAATACATGATACGACGGTAACCGTACAAATCTCATCATTCGCCAGAGAAGGGCTTTTCAACAACCCATTAATTTCCATAAGTCAAAACCAAATTCATGACGAACGAAATTAATAGTCGGTTTCCGTTTGGCCATGCAATAGAATTCAGGGACCCCGATGGGGGTTAATAAATTTAATTGCATTCTAAGTGAATCCCAGTTCCTCTAATCGTCTTGCTAGAAATTTGTCCTGCTAATTTCCTACAATTAATTTTAGTGATGTCACCCGAGGGGAACCCATACCGCAACTAATTGATTTACCGCAAAAATAGAGGCCTCAGAATTTTTAAAATAAACTTTAATTTAAAATTCTTTCTCAAACTTAATATGATTTAAATGAAGATTTTTAAATATTTAAATATTTATGCAATTCAAAATTAATCTCATGCAAATGCAATAATTAATTAACATGCATAAATAAATATGCAATTCTAAATTAATCTCATGCAAAAGAAATAATTAATTATCATGCATATATAAATAGAGAATTAATGGCATAATAAATTTAAATAAATAAATAAATCCACTATTATGGTCATTAAATATTGAGTCTCCTCAAACAAGGAAACCTTGTATATTCTTTCTATGTTCAACTGGAACTCTCACAACAGTAGAATCCTGGTTGATACTGTACTACTTGGCCAACAAGTAAAAACCACTCCACCCGTTGTCGCTGGGTCGTCGCGGCCCTTCGCATTCATGCGTTGCTGCCGCCGATTCGGTGGCTCTTCGGGCCCGATCCGAATGTGTTTTTCGAAGCTCTTTGATCTTTGTGATCTCCCGGTCATCAATCCATGATCACAATACGAAAAATATAATTTACAAAATTACATAATCTGATCCTAGATCCAACGAATAGATGTACATGTTTTCTAAACAAATAATTAAATCTTTCTGGTCAACTCCCAGGCGAATAATTATTTCAAACATTCATCCATAAATTCCTCGACATGTCTGAGGCTTTAAAAAAAAATTTAAAACCATACATCACATTCAAAAACATTCATCAAACACATAGTCGGCCATAATAGTGGATTAAAATAATTTCTGCAAAACCGAGTTATGCGAATATAATCCAATATATGGTTGCGTTTGAACACATCTTGTCAAATAAAGCTGTAAAAATTCGAACTTTGTACAAAATGAATTAACCAAGTGCTCTAATACCACTTGTTGGGATCTATGAGGATCTCGTTATGAACAAGTTACAAATTCAATAGCAAATGTAAATATATGTGTAACGGATCTAAAGGTTTGACGTAGAAAACTTACGGCTTAAAATTTTCTGAGTCTGACGGATTCGGGTTAACCGGGATGAGCAAACGAATAGGAGCTGGATCACACAAATAAAAGTCGGGGTCGGGTCGTGTGGGTGGTCGGGTCGCGTCACCGGGCGTTACGGAAGTCCGGGCTTGTTGTGGTGGGGCTCAGCCTGGTCGCGGCGGTTGTCCGGCGCTGCTGGGGTCGGCGATCCTCAGTCTTCGGGTCGTGGTTCGTCGGCTCCGGTAGATGATCACGATGTCTCAGTTACCTTCGAGATCTTCTACTGTATTACTCACACACCTCTTCAACTTGTATCGGTGGAGCAATAAGAAGAAGATAAAGCTCGAACAAAAAACTGAGAGAGAGAGAGAGAGAGAGAGAGAGAGAGGCGTGCGTGTGTTTTCATTTCACACGTAGGAGAATTCTGATCTCTTATTCTCTTTTTTCCATGAGCCTAATGGTGTATGTATAGAGCTACAGTAGGGATCTTTTAGGAAATTAGGAATAAGTCTCTTTAATTAATTAGACCAATTGTGGGCCAAGCCCACTCCTCTAATTAATTAAATAATATTATGGGCCACTAACATAATATTATTGCACCCCTTTTTCCATGCCCAATTTACAATTGAGACTTCAATAATAATTACCCGAATTACCTCCCCATGTTTAAGATATAATTTCCTTTAATTAATTCGATTACTGATAATTAAGAATTAATAAATATATTACTATATCACCGAAGCTAGTGCTCGTTCATCACATTATTACTATGCCGGAATTTAATCCACCTGGAGGGTTTGGCATAATAATCCTTCATGAACTCACTTCGGGGACATCATCAAACTAAACGTACATGGTGACCGTAAATATCTTAATAGCACATCATACCTACAGTAATATTTCCCAAGACAGTAGGAATATTAATTTAGCGAACTGAACCTCACCCAAGTGAATCAAAATAATATATACTGCATATATATGTCTAATTAATATCTTACGGGTTAAGAGAACGCAGTAATTAACACAGGCCTAGTTCGTTCACGACGATCAGTATAAAACGAACTTCTCCTCTATGGGATATGTTCAATACATAAATGTACTAGTGCAACAAATCAGTCAAGACAAAATGTACCGTTGACACTACAACCATTCGGATGGTGTGTTCATTTCCATCCAGGTTATGAACTACAATTCTTGTTTCGCAAGTAACTGATAGAATGATCTTCGGTTCGCTCGATGATGGCCCATTCTATCTAAGTTCAAAACAACAGAACATAGAACTTGTTTAATCTAACATAATTCTCATTCATAAAGGGTGAAAGTATAATATCATCCAAAACCAAGCTTTCAGTATATAACACTAACAAGTTGTTCCTATTATTTTCTGTCTCTTTTGGGACATGTCCTCTATACTAGGCATATGCAGTGGTTTAGAAGGTTGTTCTAGTGGTTTGGTTGTTTTTCTTCGTTCACATTCTGTTGGATTTCTAGGCCATTTTAGAGTCCTCTCTAGTTTTATTTTCCGGTCGTTGGTTGTATTTGTATTCGAACTTTGTTCCCTTTGAGTGTTGGTATTGATACAGGATATTATATGTACCAGACCGGTCTGATAGGTCAGTAGAATAGACCGGGTTGATCAGGTTGGTCGAAGGGAATGCCCTTCGAACTATGGAAGGCCTCAAGGTCAAAGATAGATGGATACACCAGGGCTGGATAAATCTCGGTACACAAAGGATCTGGTCGAAGGACTAAACAGTCGAGTATAGCAGAGGGTGCTCGCCCAAGTATGGTCGGACCCAGCACTGACAGAATGACTCAACAGCCCGCCTGGATGTGGTTGAACCCTAGAGCCTCACAGGGAATCTCCAGCAAAGGGGCGGAGGACACGCGACATACAATGAGTGGTCCAGGGTGATAATGACCTCTGACATTCCCTGACACATTCTGACGCGTTTCTGACACCAAGATAGTGGAGGCAGACGATCGTACGACCGGGTAGCTGGGGCAGCCAGCTCAGCTCGCCCGGGCAGCTTTTAGGGCAGGTAACTCATCCATATAAATAGGGACGAGATCTCTCATTTTACACACAATCTCTCATACTTACACATTTTCTACATATATTATTCATCTTCTCAAGGCTGACTTGAGCGTTGGAGGCTCTTCATCGAAAAATCCCTCTGGTGTGAGAGTTTCGTGAGGGTTTCGGCATACTACCGACGAGGAAGGTGAGTTTGGAGCGGTTCTTAGATGGTCGGACATTACACTTGTATTATTGACGTCGTTTGTGGGACTTCTGTTCATAAAGCTGTGTTGAGCGTTCATCCATGGCGGATGGAATTCCTCGTATGAATTTGCAAGCGTCGTTCGATGATGCTTGGACGACAACCAGGCCGATGGGAGCAGGACTACCACCTGGTTTTTCTGGGCCATTGCAAACACCGGTGGCCCCAACACCTACGCCCCAAGGTGTGGGTGTCACGTCAGCAGTCCCGGTCATGGGGTAAGGAACGAGCAGGGAGCAGAAGGCTCGTGGAGCAGCACCAACTGTGATGGTCGCGCCTCTGCAAGTAGATCCAGTCATTGCGCAGCAAGGAGGGCCGGTGACGCAGGCGATGGCACCACCAGCTGGTAGACAACCGGGAGGAGCGACTGTAGCTCCGGCCCAACAGATGGTGAAGACGACCAGAGAGGAGATGCAGAGGATGATGGGCAATGTGGCGGCACAAGCCGTGCAATAGGTTACCCACAAAACATCCCAGGCTACAATTGCGCCGACCACACTGGTCGAAACCCAAGAAGAGGACGTGTCGAGTTACGGGGGAGAAGGTGACCTTAGGGATAGGGCGATGGAGAGGATGGCTGAGTAACTCCGCCAGTTGCAGGAGAAAGTGGAAGGGAGGAAGGATAGGCGTGCTTGAGGGCACCCATTCTCGAGAGAAATTCTAGTCGCACCGCTGCCCACAAGTTTTAGGGAGATAAATCTTACTTTTGATGGATCGACTGACCCGTCGAGGCATGTGAGGGCGTTTGAAAACATGTCTGTTCTGCATAGGTACTCGGATCCAGTTAGTTGCAGGGCGTTCTTATAGACCTTGCGAGGAGGGGCACTCGATTTGTTCCACCAACTTTCCCCGGGGTCGATTAAGGATTTTGAGGACTTTTCAGACCAACTTACCAACCAATACGCGAGCGCGGTGGCTCATGAGAAGACGTATCTTGTTGGGTTCTGTGAGGAACGTCAAACAACATGCATAGTATTGAACTTATCGAAATAAATCCTAACGCAGCGGAATATATAGTTAGGATAGGGACGTTTACCTTTTAAAATTTTTGCCGACTCTGAGACGATGTACAATATCGTTGATGTAGTTCGTCTAAACACCACAACCTAATGGGCTGATATATTTGGCCTTTATTCGATTCTAATCGAAAGTTCCAACGAGGTTGATCACACGGTGCGCGGTCTCGATCATCGAGGTGCAGCGGGCAGCTCGTGCGCATCGGGCGCGGACAGCGTGCGTGTACGCGGGCAGCAGCTGACGCGCGTCGAGCGCTGGGCTAACACGCGGGCGGAACTCCTACTCCTACGCGGACTGGCGCTGGGATGCGGTGGACGCACGCGGGCGTGATGTGCGCGACTCCTGGGCGAGCAAGGAATAGCGCGCTCGTTGCAGACAGGCGCTGGGACCTTAGGTGGACGACGGGTGGCAGCGGGTGCGAAGGGCGTGCGAACGTGCAGCGCGCTGGGACTTCGCGGACGTTGCTGGGCGTCGCTGGTGACAGGCGGTAGCGTCTGGCTGCACGCGGTACTTGCAACGGCGTGCGGCTGGGTGCTGGGCGGCTTCCGGCGGCGATCGGCGGTTTCCGGTGATGGAACACGGCAACGATGAGGTGGCGATAAGATGATGATAATGACCGGAATTATATATGTATATAAGGCTCAATAATATTGTACCAAAAAGCCTTCTAATGGATTACCTAAACACCTACTTCGATTAAACTTGGTGGAGCGAATCTCCCTAACTCTCAAACGATGTAATTTCTCGCGCGTATGTAGGAGAAAATTAGCCAACTCACATCATCTACAGGAGGTTGGGACTTGGTGTATTTATAGGCTCCATTAGGGATCTTAAGGAGGTGCTAAATATGGGCTTATCCCATTTAGGCCTAGGAATCCTAATTCTACTCCAATACTAATTTAATGTAGGAAGGAGATCTCCTACTAATCTAACTCTTCTAGAAGACTCCTTAGTCTCCTAACAATAGAGAAGATCCTAGTAGGAATACCTTTCCTAATTAAATTAATAATCATGGAATAAAATTAATTCCTAATTAGGAAACCTAATCTTACTCCAATTAATAATCTAATGTAGGAAATATATCTCCTACTAATCTCCATCTTCTAGAAGACTCCTTAGCCTCCTAATCCCAAGAGAAGATTCTAGTAAGAATATTATTTTACTAATTAAATTAATTAATATGGAATAAAATTAATTTCTATTTAAATGGAATTAAATAATAAAACATCCCACTAGAGTAATATTATTGCTCTCCCCATTTAGCCACTATTTTACCAATAAAATTGAGCCTCCATGATTAAATAATATTAATCTGATTGATTGATTTCTCCCTATGTTCAAGATATAACATCCGTTGATTAATTAAATTACTAACAAAATAATTAATCAACTTCTTATTCATTTCCAAAATTAGTACCACTCAGAACCTTAACCATTATGTCAGACAATTGTCTACCTGCAGGGTTTAACATAATGTACATTCCTGAGCTCATTTCGGGGACATCATCAATCCAGCGCACTGGAACATAGTGACCATAAATAATTTATAATAGCACATCATATAATTATTCTTACTTACCAAAATACCTCGTATGTCATCCTAATAAAATAGGAATCACTTGGTAAATCAAATAAATAAGAGATAAAAATATATGCCTATTTTATATTATCTTACAGCTTAAGAGAACGCATCAATCACTGAAGGTCTAGGTTACAACAAAGATCAGTGAGTCTCCTAACCTTATCCTTCTGTGGTTCTGTTCAACACTAAACATAAGTGCTAGTGTAATTCTTCAGTCAAAGACCAACAGAATCAAGAATACACTCAGTCTTTTTCTAAGAGGGGTCTCACTACCTGTCTAGACTGTGAACGAATAGTTTTGTCTTATAAGGAACTGATAGGTGATCTTTCTGTTCGAAACATTTCGAACCACACTATCTCAATATAAGACATGAAGTATGATTTGCATAAATAAATAAACTGCAAACATATATACTTTGACAGAAACATGATGGCCAGATCAAAATGGAATCGATGGAATCTGCAAAACATAGCTTTTACAGCATATCTCTAACATATCTCACGCTGATGGCGATGCGACAAGGGGAGAAGGAGTCCTTGCGAAAATACGTTGCTCGATATAATCAGATGTGCTTGGAGGTACCAACGGCGGTTGATGAGGTGAAAGCAGGAGAGTTGATCAGGAGTTTGCGGCCAGGGCCTTGTCGAACGTCACTGACAAAAATGCCTGCCACGACTTATGATGATGTGCTGAAGAGGTGTAGAAAATATATCAACCTGGAGGAAACAGATGCGGAATTTGCTAAGCTAGAGGAGTTGGCAATGCCCGAGCCAAAAAGAAGAATGGCGAACTCGCCCAGGAGAGAATTTCCTAGGAGCAGTTCTCCCATGGGAGGCCAACCCAAGAGGTTATCGCCCAAGAAGGATAGGCGGGGTCCGTTTCGTGATGGACGAGATGATCGATGGCAGGGGCGACCGATTCTGGTGCATGGTCAGAGATACAACAATTTTACTCCGATAAGTTTGAAGATGGAGGAGGTGTTGGTAGCCATGGAGGAGAAACTGGAGTATAAAAGATATCACTTGACCGAAGACGAGGTTTGGGTAGCCCACCCAGCCAAGGTCGAACCGATACTGTCGTTTCCATAGGGATTATGGGCACATCACGGAGGATTGTAGACACTTGAAAGACGTGATTGAGCACCTTATAAGGGCGGGGCACTTGAAGGAGTTCGTTATTCGTGATCGTGCGAGAGGGAAGGAGAAAAAGAAGTGCAGGGAGGACTCAGTGGTGAGGAGTGATAGAGAGGATGATGGAGAAGATGATGCTCGAGGAGAGAGGGGTGGTCGATGGGGCGATGTGGAGAAGAGGAGGCGAGGTGATGGCGGTCGAGGGGAGCAGAGAAGAGATATGCCTGCGAAAAGGGGCATGATACATGATTTCAGGAGGACAAACGGATGGTGGTTCAAACAACGCGAGAAAGGAGCATGTGCGAGCTATTAAACATAAGAGGGAGGAGGTTGGGATAACTGGTCGAATGCCAGTGATCAGTTTTCGAGCGGAGGATGCTGAGGGGATTTCATTACCCCATAATGATGCGCTGGTGATCATGGTGGAGGTTGCAGTCTTTGATGTGAATAGTGTGTTCATCGATATGGAAAGTTTGGTCAATGTGATGTTCTATGATTGCTTCGCGCAGATCAAAAAACATCTGAACTTGGAGTTGAAGCCGGTGGCGACAGCTTTGTATGGTTTTAATGGAGGCGAGGTGATGCCAATGGGAGAGGTGAGTTTAACAGTGGCGTTGGGAACAGGTCATACGAGAAAATTGCGGATTGGGGAGGTTCGTGGTGGTTAGAGCAGAATCATCTTATAATATTAACCTGGGGAGGACTGACCTGAACGCATTTCAAGCGGTCGTGTCGATGTACCACATGACGATTAAGTATCCAGTGGGCGAAAACGTGGGCGAGATCGCGGGAGACCAGCTTACCTCGAGGAGCTGCTATCAAACCACTGTGAGCAACAACAGGCAGCTGGCGAGGAAGCAAATGAAGGGCAATGAAGAAATGTCGAATCGACCGGGTGGGTTGAGGTCAAAGGAGGAGAAGGGTAGGCAGGATAAGGAAAAGGCGAAGGTGGACATACAGTCCGAAGGTGAAATTGAGGAGGACAAATGGTGCGGGGTTATGATGATCGGAAATTCATGATTGGAAAAGAGTTGACGGAGCTGATTAGGACGAGGTTGTTGATGCCATTTGGCTTAAAGAATGCAGGGGCTACATACCATAGTCTAGTCGATAAGATTTTCAAAGACCAACTGGGACAGAACATGGAGGTTTACTTTGATGACATGTTGGTGAAAAGCCGAGAGGAGGTTGATCATATGGGTGATTTGAGGGAGACCTTCATGATGCTGAGGAAGTATGGTATGATGCTGAACCCCGCTAAGTGCTCATTTGGGGTCAAATATGGAAAATTCTTGGGGTACATGGTAACAAAAAAGGGGATTGAGGTAAACTCGGAGAAGGTGCGTGCAGTGGTAGAGATGAATTCCCCCACAAAGGTGAAAGAAGTGCAAATCTTGACTGGTCGAATCGCGGGTTTGAGTAGTTTCATTTCAAAAGTGGCGAAGAAGAGAAGTCCCTTATTCAAAGCATTAAAGAAAAGCTCAAAATTCCAGTGGACGACCGAAGCTCAAAAGGCTTTCGAGGAGTTGCAGGGGGTGCTCGTAAATTTACTCTTGTTTGCCAAACCTGTCCTAGGGGAAGATTTGGTTCTCTATATATCTATTGGTGAGAATGTCGTCAGCTTTGTGCTATTGCGTGAGGAAGGGACAGCTCAATTCTTAATATACTATGTCAGTTGAGTTATGCAGGGAGCGGAGTTGAGATACTCGGAGATTGAAAAGTACGCACTGGCGGTGGTCATGACGGTCAGGAAACTGAGGCCCTACATTCTTAATCATAGGGTGAAGGTGCGGACAAACATGCCCCTGGAGCAAACGCTCGGTCGACCCTCAGTGTCGGGTCGACTGGTGAAATGGGTGGTCGAGCTGAGTGAATATTCAATTGCATATGAGCCGAGGAGAGCAATCAAGGCACAAGTTTTGGCCGATTTCATTCAAGAAGGCACTAAGTTCGAGCAGGAATCAGAAGGAGTGTGGCAACTATTTATGGATGGGTCCGTGTCGAGAAATGGTGCTGGGTGGGCATTGTTATTGTCTCGCCCAAAGGAGATTATCTGGAGTTTACTGCAAAAATGGGATTTCGAGTGTCGAACAATGAGGCCGAATATGAGGCAGTGGTTAAAGGTTTGCAGTTGGCTATAGCTGGGGGTGCTCGAAAGATACAAGTCCATTCAGATTCCCAGTTGGTAGTGGGACAGTTCCAGGAGGGTTTTGAAATAAAAGAGGAGAGGTTGCAGCGTTATGTGGATGTGGTGAAAAGGTTGCAAGAAGAGTTTTAATTTTTCGAGCTGATGCAGATACCGCGAGGGGAGAATGGCCGAGCAGATTTATTGTCCAAAATTGCTCAGAGTCTGGTAGACTGTAAGAGTCGGAGTGTAACTCTGCTCCAAATAGAGAACAGTGTGGTCGAGGCCGAGGTTGTGGAGATCGAAGAGGTGGAATATTGGAGATCCTCTATCTTGAGAGAGTTGCGAGAAGGTGTAATAAAGGTACTGAGGAGATTCTTCGAGCATGGAGGGGTGCTTTACAAGCGGTCGTATGTTGGGCCACATCTGAGGTGTGTGACTTGGAAGGAAGGTCGATATGTCCTTAAAGAAGTGCACGAAGGATACTGTAGCGACCACCACAAGGCGGGAGCGATGGTCGCTAAGATATTGAGGGCTGGATATTTTTTGCCAACAATGAAAGATAATGCTAAGGAGATGGCGAAGAAGTGCTTGCAATGTCAGAAACATGGTCCACTTATCCACCAACCTGCGGAGATGATGACGACGATGAGTGCCCCAATTCCATTCGCCAGTGGGGCATCGACCTGGTGGGACCAATGTCGCAAGGAACTGGTCAACGGAAATTCTTGATTGTAGCTGTCGACTATTTCATGAAGTGGGTGGAGGCTGAGCCATTGGCGCAAATCACAGAGGAAAAAGTCATACAATTTTTATATAACAACATTTGCTGCAGGTTTGGAGTCCCGAAGGTCCTTATATCTGACAATGGCATGCAATTCAATGGCAAGCGAATTCGGGCGTGGTGTGAAGACATGAAAATAAAATAACACTTTGCATTTGTCGCTCACCCGCAAGCCAATGGACAATTCGAAGTGGCCAATAGAATTATCTTCCACGGGCTAAAGACGAAACTGGAAAATCCTTCGATTGCGTGGGTCGATGAATTAACATCAGTACTTTGGGCATATCGGACCACCCTGAGGTCGACAACTGGAGAGACGCCCTTTAGTTTGGTCTATGGGATGGAATCACTTTTGCCGGTTGAAGTGGAGCTACAGTCCCAAAGATTAAGCACGTACGAGCAGGGGCAAAATGAAGAACTTATGATGGCTGCCCTTGATACAATCGAGGAACTTAGAGAGCAAGCCTCGACCAGAGTTTAGGCGTATATGCAAAGAATGCGAGCGACACATGATAGGAAAGTGAAGATTCGCAAATTCCAAGTGGGCGATTTGGTCTGGAAGAGGATCGATGTGCTCAAGCATGTGGGCAAACTGGAGCCCAACTGGGAGGGACCATACCTGGTCGAAAAAGTTCATACTGGGGGAGTATATTCCTTGAAAGATGCAGAGGGAAGATCATTAGCCAGGTCGTGGAATGTTACCAATCTCAAAAAATATTATGTTTGAATTTTTTCTTTTATGCTCGAGCGATTAAATTGATGTAATTCTGAATCACAATTTTTCTAAGGATTATAAAAGTGGCTCATCTTTGTTTCAATCGTATTCTTGTATGCCCTTAATGGATTCCTTTAGTGGTTTGCATGAGATCTTTATATAGTTCACTTACAAAGTTCGATATGGTTAGTTCGAGATATTGATATGGTTTGCCTAGAGTGGTTAAAATGACTTCGTCAGTTTTTTATATGGTTTCATGGGTTTTGCCCATATGATATACATAAATCGCTTATATAGTCTCTTTGGAATTTCTTATATGATGCACGTGGAAGGGCAGATACAACCTTGGTTCAAAATTGCTTGAGGAAGAAGAAAAACGTCCCTCGTTTATAACATCCCGTGATAGGGGTGGGCGAAGGGTCTCTTGTTTAGAACATTCCTTGGAGTGGGCATGTGGTACAAAAGTCTACGCTTCCGGGCTG
Organism: Striga hermonthica; assembly: GCA_902706635.1. NCBI lineage: Eukaryota > Viridiplantae > Streptophyta > Magnoliopsida > Lamiales > Orobanchaceae > Striga > Striga hermonthica. Next base: position 1,623,283 of record CACSLK010034236.1, on the reverse strand, counting down.
GACGACCACCATGTTTAGAACATCCCTCGGGGTGGGCTAGTTTCAAGACCAAAGTCCCTCGTTTAGAACATCCTGTGATAAGGGGGGCGAAGGGTCGCTTGTTTAGAACATTCCTTGGGGTGGGCAGGTGGTCCAAAAAGTCTATGCCTCCGAGCTGGACGACCGCTATGTTTAGAACATCCCTAGGGGTGGGCAAAGTGTCAAGAACGAAGTCCCTCATTTAGAACATCCCGTGATAGGGGTGGGCGAAAGGTCGCTTGTTTAGAACATTTCTTGGGGTGAACAGATGGTCGAAAAAGTCTACGCCTCCGGGCGGGATGACCGCCATGTTTAAAACGTCCCTCAGGGTGGGCAAGTGTCTAGACCAAAGTCCCTCGTTTAGAACATTCCGTAATAGGGGTGGGCGAAGGGTCGTTTTTTTAGAACATTCCTTGGGGTGGGCAGGTGGTCGAAAAAGTCTACGCCTCTGGGCTGGACGACCGTCATGTTTAGAACATACCTCGGGGTGGGCAAGGGTCAAAACCAAAGTCCCTCGTTTAGAACATCTCGTGATAGGCGTGGGCTTTAGAACATTCCTTGGGGTGGGCAGGTGGTCGAAAAAGTCTACACCTCCGGGTTGGACGACCGCCATGTTTAGAACATCCCTCGGGGTGGGCAAGTGTCAAGACTGTTGGGTTCTGTTAGGAACGTCAAACAACATGCACAGTATTGAACTTTATCGAAATAAATCCTAACGCAGCAGAATCTATAGTTAGGATATAGACGTTTACCTTTTAAAATTTTTGCCGACTCTGAGACGATGTAGAGTACCGTTGATGAAGTTCGTCTGAATACCACAACCTAATGGGCGGATAGGATCCGAATCCCAACAAAAATAAAGAGAAATTCGGCCCCTCAGCAAAAGGCAAACCGAAAAAAATAAAAGATAAGATAGACAAAAAATCGATCAGCACCTCCCAATGAAAGCACCAATGATGACGGATCGATCTTCTGTCTATACGATTGTTGTGAATAAACGCGCTCTGGGCATTCGTTTATCCACGATAGACGTGTCTAACAGACGCACTGCGGCCTTCTCCTAGACACCGTGACTTCAAGACGCACTAATGGCCTTCTTTCCGACACTGTATGTAAACACGC
>CACSLK010034236.1:1591243-1609500 GCA_902706635.1 Striga hermonthica | reverse complement strand
GCAGCGATGAGATGATGATGATGACCGGAATAATATATAATATAAAGGCTCAATATATTGTACCAAAAAGCCTTCTAATGGATTACCTAAACACCTACTTCGATCAAACTTGGTGGAGCATTTAATCAAATCTCTCTAACTCTCGAACTGATATTTCTCGCGCGTATGTAGAGAGAAAATTCGGCCAACACATCTATGTAGGAGAGATTGGGACATGGTGTATTTATAGGCTCCATTAGGGACCTTAAGGAGGTGCTAAATATGGGCTTATTCCATTAGGCCTAGGAATCCTAATTCTAATCCAATACTAACTCTTGCCTATATCCAATATTTCCAGGAAGGGATGTGGCTCACTCTTGCTCATGCCAAAACGCAAGGATTTACAGGCTTGATGGACGACGCCACCCTTCTAACTGACCTTTCTGAACCCACCGATTGTAATGACGAGAAAACCCAACCGATCGATTTCTTGTGGTGGAAGCCAGTTCTTGAAGTAGCTAAATCGAAGGAAGAGCTGCTAGAAGAAGAGGATGAAGATGAAGGCCTATCATCTCCTTAGCCTATGATGTGTGCTCGGCTTGGGCGCCCTTTTGGAACTTTTTGATTAATGAAACTTATTTCTAAGCTTCTACGCTGTATTTTGATTGTTGCGTTTATGAAAATGGTTTTGTTATGTTTTTGCTGATTTTTTATAATGCGACATTGCCTATATATCTTTTTCTTCCCTAATGCGGTGTCAAGACAATGCTTATACTGGGCTAGGAATAATCAAGGCATATAACAAAAACAATCTTGTAAAGCCATAAATTTCCCATGTCGTTTTTCAAGGATTACCCAATGTTGTTGTAATTTATTGTTGTTGACCTAAATCCTCTAATGCTAACCATCGGTAGTGTAGGATGCAAATTTGTAGGTAAACATTCATTTTCTAGCAAAAACAGACCTGTTACCCTGAATAACCACTGTCGAGCTTATAAGGCTTTCATTCTTTCAAAACCAACTCTTGACCTAAGTACTTGTCGCTGAGTTCCATGAACTTGCAAATTTGTGAAGTTATAAGACAGACTTCTGCCCCAAGTATTTTCGCCGAGCTGAATGAGCTTGCAAATTTATAAAACAGGCTTTCACCCTAAGTATTTTTCATCGAGCTCAATGAGATTGCGAATTTATAAAACAAGCTTTCGCCCTAAGTGTTTTTTGCCGAGCTCAATGAGCACGCGAATTTATAAAACAAGATTTCGCCCTACATATTTTCGTCGAGCTCAACGAGCTCGCGAATTTCTTATCAACACTTCTCAAATTTAAAGAACTTTGACTGTCATTCTTATTAATCATCACGAAGGGAAAAGAAAGCGACATCCATTTATTTGATCAATAATCATGAATAAGTATTCCTCAGCTAGGCATAGTATTTCTTTAAGTGTGATATATTCCACAGTCATGGCTATATCATTCCTTCTGCGTCACTTAATTCATATGCTCCTTCCATAAGGACTCTTTCAACTTTGTGCGGCCCTTCCCAATTAGGTTCTAGTTTTCCTCCATGGTTTAGGACGTAAGCTTGGCGCCACACTAACTCTACTACCCAAAATTTCCGAGCTCGCACAGACTTGTCATGAGCTGCCCTCATCTGTTGCTTGTACATCATGGTCCGTAATCATGCCTGGTCACGCAACTCGTCGACTAAGTCGAGCGCCTCTCGCAAAAAATCTGCATTCTTATCTTCGTCATAAATATTAATCCTTCCTGAGCCGAGATCGATTTCTACTGGGATTACTGCTCCACACCATAAACTAAACTGAACGGTGTTTCACACGTCAAAGCCCGAGGCGTGGTCCAATAGGACCAAAGAACAGAATCAAGCTCGTCGACCCAAGCTCCCAAGGCCTTTTATAACCTAATCTTCAACCCTTTTAGAATACATCTACTTGCCACTTCCGCTTCTCCATTAACCTACAGGTGCGCAACCGACGCGAATTGTTGTTTAATTTTCATGTTTTCACCCCACTCCATGATACGTCAATGTAGCGCCCCGTTCGAATATGCGAATTTTCGTAAATATATATGGATTTTTCATGGATTTATGTGATGTGTGTTATCTATGTGGCATTATATGATTTTTTCGGATTGTTATTATTATTATTATTATTATTATTATTATTATTACTATTATTGTTATTTTTATTATTATTAATATTATTATTATTGTCATTAAATGTCTAATTGCTTATTATTACTAATTAAATAATGTGTGTATTATATGTATATTAATCCGACTTTATTTTAATTGTCGCCGCATCGGAATGTGGGAGAATTCGATCCATTTAGTCGGCTTCTGGGAGCTTTATTTTTTGCCTTGATAATTGATTTGAACTCCTAATCAAGCCACATAAGGTAAGATATTTTTTTTGGGATATTCTTGTGATCCTTGCCCCCAAAACCAAGCAAATCAGTTTCCTTAGACCTATTCTCACGCAATTAACTCGTTGCACTAATCTCTCCAAAAAATCGTACGCTTTTAAAACGTCATCCCTCTCCATCTCGTGCAGAAGAGAAACCCTCACCCTCCGCCGATTAAAATCGCAGACAACTTATCTCTCCCATTCTCTCATCTCTCGCAATTTTGCTCGTCGTGATCACCAACAGAGAAAGAGAAAAGAAATCTCTTGTTCATTCAACGCAAGAAAAGAATGCGCTCGCTCTCCCTTGTCACTTATATCTTGTATATATTTAGTCGCAACCTTTGTTTTGGCGGCGTGAACCAGAAAACCTTCACCTCCACTCCTTGGCCTTCGACCGTCGTGAAGGCTCAATAGCCACCGTGCGTTTCTTCTCCTCAGTGAGTCCACGTCCAACACCTCTCGCGGCCAGCAACTCCAGGTGAGCAATCCTCCTCCCATGAGCAGGCCGTCCCTGGTCGTGTGCAGCACCCCAACAAGCCATTTATGTCGACCTCGAGTCGCTGCTCCGCCATCCTTGCACTTTCAGGCCACCGCGAGCTGAGCTTGGAGCCGTCGAGCTCGTTTACCGCCGCGAGTGCCTTTGCTAGCCGTCGTGCCTTTTCTGTCGTCCCTTGTTCGACCCTTCTCTACGTATCGTGTCCCGAGAACGATATTCATTCGAGCCGGCTTGAATTTATATTGTTGCTCAATATTATCAAATCAAAATATGTAATAATTCAAGTGAAAACCATAAGATTTTATTGTTCTATCGTGTTTAATAAGACCGAGTTGGACCGCGAAAAACGTGTTTTTTGATATATTTAATGTTTAAGTCTTAAAGTAGTGATATCGAATCTTTCTTAAAGTGTAAATTACGTGGTTTCGAGACTATGTTGTTGTACGAACGTTTTGAGTTGTTAAAGACATGAACACCCAAATTTCGAGCCTCAATTGTGCTCTGTTTTTGTCGACCAAGAAGTTGTTTCTTGGACAAGTGTTCTTCTTGAGTTTTGTAGTGCTTTGAGTTAGGTTTTAGTGGGTTTTGGAATCTTGTGATTTGAATTTGAAATGGATTTTATATGAATTTTCAAAGGTAGATAAGCATGCAGTTTTATAAATTTTGGCAGAGATTATGACCTTAATTCATGGCTGTTTTTGATGATATTAATGTGCCTGAATGAAAATGAATTCTTCATGACAAACCCAGTTTTTATGAAACCAGGACTGTGTTTAAGTGTTGAATGCGTGCTCTGTTTGATGACCCAGACGTGTTCGTATGAAAAAGTTCTCTTCATAACAATTGTATATTTCCATGTGTAAATTCTGTAGGTTTTGAGTTTGTATGAATTGGAGTTTTGTAGCTTGAGTTGTTGCCATTTTACTAAGGTGATGTATATTCGAAAAGTTGTTCTGTGACTGTTTTTATGAACTGAATGTTTTATATTTTAACCTCGTTGATAATGTCATTATTCGCCAATAGGGTCTTTAGAAAAGTTGTAGAGAATTGGGTTAGCTACCTTCGAGTTTTTTAATTTCTGTAATATCATGTCTGTAGCTTCGGTTATGTTGCATACACTGAGGACCTGTCAAGCTGTATGTCTTCATTTATCCACTGCACCTATGTTTTAGATCTTTGTTGTATTATATGCATTTAAAAGATTTTATCTGCCTAAGTGTTCTTCATGAAAGTGATAGGGCATGAGTTAGGGATATTTTCAAGTGGTTTCATCATGATATGGTTTGTAGACGGAAAGCTACATGCATTTTAAATTCATCGTGCATGCTGAAAATTGGTGCAAGTTCATGTTTAGGTTTCTAAATTGAATTGTATTGTTTAAACGCATGCTTATGTGGCATAACTGAACCATGTCATGCTATGTGATGTTTATATGATCCTTCAATGTCCTAAGCATTAAAATTTAAGCAAGCCAAGATATCCACCAACCGAAAAGACTTATACATAAAACGTTTTCAAAGCAAGGCGAGCAAGGCATAGCCAAGCGAGCTAGTTTTCATAGCTTATGTATATGTATAAGACTAGTGAGTTTAAGTTAAGACTTGATAAGATTCTAAGACATGTCCCAACGAATTAGAGTTTTCGAGGAATCGAGCCTCACAGATAATCAGACAGTAGAAAATTGTAAATGAAACATTAACCATAAATTACCTGGCTGTAACATCTCAAGTGTCCTCCAAAACTCGAGATAGCATACAATTAAATTGAAAGGTCAGAATCATATGTCGTATGAAACATACAGGCGTAAGGAATTCCATAAGTGGTAAGCAATACACAACCGCAACGCTCGTAAATTTCATAGCTCAAGTTTCGCATCCTCGTCAGCTCATAGTTCAATATGTCCAGACAGTAATGCGAGACCCTCAATGTCAAGCACGCGAAAGGGAATTCCGTAAACCCCATACTCCTCCTAAGTCTCGAAGACTCAAGCGTTGTCCTGGTAATATATTACAAAACATTATATTATATTTAAAGTAGTAATAATATTATTGTGAATTTATCAATTTATTTATATATATAAGAAAATATATTTAGTATTTATTATTGTTTAATTTTTAATTATAGTGTTTGTTTATATAAATAATATATACATATTAAATAAAATATATTTTTATATATTACATTTTGGTCGGCTTTTTTTATTTATATTTAGGCAAAATTGCATATTAATACACCACCTTTCATGTTTTTGCAATTTAATCACCACTTTTGTAATTTAGCAATATAATACACCACTTTGACTATTTTTTGCAATTCGAATCACAGGGCTCAATTTCGGGCTTTTTGTGCTGACATGGCATTTTACGGCTGACGTGGCGTTGACATGGCATTCAGAATATCAATGACATTGTGTTTTGCGCTGACATGACATTCCATGTGTAAATTTGTTATAAAAAAAATTATGTTGGTCATAGGATTCGAACCTAGGATGTGAGAGTTGAATGGTAACTCTTCCACCACCACACCAATCCAAGTTAGGTTATAAATTTGACAGCGTTTTATATATAGACATTACATATGAATAAATTAAATCAAATTTAAAAGATAATGTAAATTATTAAATTAATTAATAAAATACAAATTTATAATAAATAAATTATATAAAATTAAACGAAAATGAAATAAATTAAAATAAACAAGATAATTAAAATATATAATATTCTTAATTCTTATTTTATGTTAGAGTAAAACATATTAATAATATTTGATAAATAATATTTCATATTTCATTATATTCATTTAAATTTTTATTTATTTTAGTTTAATGTTTCATAATAAGCTCTTATATTTATTATTTTATTTTATTTTATTTTATTTTACTTTACCTTTTTTATATTATATTATTTTTATTATATTAACGGTGTACTTTAGTTTAGTTTATTTTTAATTTTTTATTTTTTCCGGAACGACAGAGATAACTATATAACAAATAAAAGGCGAACCGAGTTCGAATTACAACCAAACAACTGGAAAAGAAAGGAAAAAGTGAGAGACGCGCAACAAGCGGTCTAGAACCTCAACAAAGACTTGGAGACTACTTGCACTTTGTGTGGTGAAGCAGCTGAAACAGTAGAACACCTGTTCTTCTCATGCAGCAGGGCAGTAAATTGCTGGAAGCTTAGTCCAGTTCAATGGGATGGTTTACTGTGTTGTACTGACTCTTTTAAAACTTGGTGGTATCATGTCTGCTCTCTGGACAATTCTGAAGTTGCCGAGGCTCGTATTCTTCTTTCGACTTACATACTCTGGTGGCTCTGGAAGTCCAGAAACTTATGGATATTTCAAAACACTCGCATCCTGGAACCCGTCTTGGTCAAATTGGCTTCTGAAGACTGGAGGGAGTTCTCTTCGGCAACTTCTTATTCTTTTGTTTAGTTTTATGTTGGCTTTGTGTTTTAGTCTTGCTCTTTTATTTTCCTTGCTAGGCTCTTTGAGCAGTGGCAGGTGTTTTTTTATCTAGTTTGTTGTTGTTTATTTCAGTGATTAGTCTTTGTTGAGTTTATTTTTAATTTAAGTTTACATTATTATTTTTCACTTCAAAATTTATATAATTAATTATATTTAACAAATAATATCTATAAATTTAATTTAATCAAGTTTAATCATTTTACTAAAATACAGTTTATCTTAATTTTTTTTATTATTTTATTGTTTTTTATTTTTTATAATTTAACTTATTTTAATTTATATTTTATTATTTTAATTTAATATAATTTGCATTATCATTTAAATTTAATTTGATATATATATATATAAATGGTTATTAGAATCACCAATTAAATTTGATTGGTGTGGTGGTTGTAGAGCTACAATGGAAGCTTAATGTCTAAGGTTCGAATCTCTTGACCAACAATTTTTTTTTTTTAATTTCAATTAACACGCAGGACGCCCTGTCTGTAAAAAAAAGCCATGTCATTGACACGTGGAACGCCACATCAGCCATAAAATGTCATGTCACCACAAAAAACCCGAAATTGGGCCCTGTGATTCGAATTGCAAAAAATAGTCAAAGTGGTGTATTAAATTGCTAAATTATATAGGTGATGATTAAATTGCAAAAACATGAAAGGTGGTGTATTAATATGCAATTTTGCCTTAAATTTATTTTATAAATAAAAAATCGAAACTAAAAGGAAATACCAAGAATTCTATTATATGTAAAATGAAATAACACAGTTAAAAATAAGGAATGCACCTTATTTCAGTCATCTGGGACTTGATCTCTGCATCAATCTTCTGCCACACTGTATCGAGCGCGCCGGTCGACGTGTGAAGCCACTGCTTCAACACAGAGTGTGCACTGTCCACCCTACAGGAAGTTGTGTTCCAAAATGTGTTACCCGGTTAGTCCAAGCTTTCACAAACTTCTCCTTGTGGACTAACCATGTCTGCTCGACATATTGTAACACTTGTGGGGCATTCTGATATTTTGCACGCAATTGAGCTATGGCAGCATCGTACTCATCAATCGTACTGGCATCGACAATCGCCTTCCACCTATCGCGCAAGAAACTCTGAACTAATTTTTTATTTTTTTGAAGCAGCATGTAGACTCTGTCTTCTACATCCTTGTTGATGTGCCATGTGCAGAGTAACTGGGCAGACTGGGGAAATTAAGCCCAACTCTCTGTCAGTGACAACCGTATTAGGATGTACCTGAGCAACGGCAGATACATTAATATTAATGAGACAGAGCAAAAATTGTTGAAATGTTTATAATATATTGCATAATAAAATACTTTTATTACTAATTAAATAAATATTTTATCCTTACCTTAGAGCATATTAGAAGTCTCAGCTTACGGAGAACCCAATCATAACTGGTCTTTTTCTCGTCCTTTATGATTGCATACACAATCATGAAGTTATTGTTGCGCAGAGTCATGCCAATCTTCTCGACCACCAGCATCTTGTACCTGTGCAAATGAGACCAAAAGACAAAAAATATAATCACATAAAATTTAATCGAACATATTAATTTAAATTCATACTACTAACGTTTTTATAAATTATCACCCTTTTGGTTTTGTAGGTGGAATCTATGCCGACATACCAGTAATATGTCCGGAATAGTCTGACTGAATCCGGATGGGCCATGAATATGTGTGTCAACGAATTTGTGTCCGGATCGACATCTGTATGACTATATAGTTGCTGCTCCTTGCCAAATGTAGAAGTTGGCTAGTAACATCACTACCCTCGAAACTTTCCTTGCGCAACCTCTCTATAGTTATATATATGTCGCACAATAGCGTGATCTCCCGAATTTGTTTCTTGGACGACGGCCAAAATATTTGCTGGTCTCGCCTGCGCAGCAGTCATATCACGAATAATATTTTTTGATGACTGGCTGATACCGCTAAATTATCGATTGCCCTCGGGATACACAACAAATGAATGATTACGAAAGCCATTCTTTTCGTCTTGACTCGTGTGAATCATCCAGTACGTCGTTCCTGCCACCTTTTTTACATTTATCTCAAAAGGGCACTGGCACTTGTTGGTTTTTGTACGTCTAGAACCAACATCTACGTTTTTGCCTCTATAACGTTCGCCTCGGTTTCACTTCAAAATCTTCACCTTTCTTCCTTTTGTGTTTTTCGAAATAGTTATTTTGAAACCATTCAAATTTGCCGTATATTTTGCATCCTTAATAGCATCCTCATCATTGTAAAACATCTTTTTGTATCGAAAGCGGAACTGTAATCATTACCATCTCCTCGAAAATCTTCCAATGACACCTGCAATATATTACAATATTTATAATATCAAAACATGTTAAATTATAATAATAACATAATAATTCATAAATCATGACACGCTAATTATCTAACGTCCAACTTATAACAAAATAATTTCTAACTTCTAACAAGATAATATCTAACGTCCAATTTATAACATTATTATTTCGCTTGTACAACATAATAATTTCTAATTCCTAACGCGATAATATCTAACGTCCAATTTATAGATAAACAAGTCTAAATTATTTCTAACTCCTAACATGACAATATCTAACATAAAATTTATAACATAATTATTTCGAATCTATAACATAACAATTTCTAATTCCTAACGCGATAGTATCTGTCGTTCAATTTATAACATAATTATTTCAATTGTACAATATAATAATTTCTAATTCCTAACGTGATAATATTTAACGTCTAATTTATAGATAAATAAATCTAATTAATTTCTAACTCTTAACACGATAATATCTGACGTCCAATTTATAACATAACTATTTCAAATATATAACATAATAATTTCTAATTCCTAAAGCGATAATATCTAACTTCCAATTTATAACATAATAATTTCGAATCTATAACATAATAATTTCCAATTCCTAACGCGATAATATATAACGTCCAATTTTTATAATTATTTCAAATGTATAAAAAAAATAAATTCTAATAATATTATTTAAAAATAATAATAATAATAAATTAAAAAAATAAGAATAAAATAGTGGTGTTCGGCCGGTCGGACTGGACGGACCGGGTTCTGTCCGGCCGTCGCCACCGGACACCAAGGGCCGGTATGTTAGGACATGGATCGGTCCGTACAATCCAATATACTGCACGAACACAGTCGTGTCTGGCCGGACCGGCCGGACGGAACAAAAAAAATTACCTCTGAGAAACTTGACATTTTGCTGGGGAGAAAAAATGAGGAGGGCAAAATCTTCCAAGGGGGGCGGTGACTAATAATAGTAATACCCTTTATTTATAGATTTTTAGAGTATTATTTGTTGTCATCATTATTATTATTATTTGTCTAATTCTTATTAATTGCCTATTATTATATAAATAAATATTGTGTAATATATAAAAATATTATCCAGTTTAATTTATTTTGTCGTCGTGCGATCGAACCAAACGTAGTAATTTTTCTAAGTGTTGAACCCGAGAGTAGAAAACGGGCGAGCCTGGTCCGCCTCTCTCTCTCTTGTATTTCTTGTTGGCCATGTTTAGCAAGTGTTCCCCCAACCCTAAAATTATAAGTATTGGAGAAAACCCTCTCTTCTCTTACTTTCACCCGCAGCTTTTCTTTTCTCTCTCAAATTCTCTCTCGCTCGTCGTACACAGAGGAAGAAAAGAGAAAAATCTCTCCAATCTCATCACTCTCCATCTCTCGTAACTCTCCATCGTTCTTTCATTCCCTGTCGCAAAAGTCGTGCACCACCATCATCGCGTTTGTTCTCAGTCGCTGGACACCGCGAGCACCCCCTCCGTCGCGGTTTCACGCACACACGTCCAAGACCTGTTCGCTGCCCGTTGACGCCACTGCATAATCCCCAATGATCGTCACTCTTGATCGCGCCACCATCGGAGAGTCCCCGTCCCTGTTGCGTTGTGTTCTATCACCAAGTGCCGAGCCCCACCGTCGCTATCGCATCAACACCGACGTCGTGTCCCTGCAACCGACGAGGTTCTGTTCGCTGCGCACGAGACAACTTGCGTACCACTCTCCGTGTATCGCCGTTCATCGCTGCACATCGCTCATGTTCACGCGCAGGCAACCGCACCGCAGCGAGCGAGCTACAGACGCAAACCAGCAGACTCTGGGCATACCCTCAGCGAGTCACGCGCAAGCTGCCAAGCCCCGTCGCGCGTGCACCAGCCCCGGTTCAGCCTTTCTCTCAACCGTCTCGTTAATGTTTCGTGAGAACTGTACACGTGGGCTAAAAACCTTTCTTTTTATGTTATATATGGTGTGATGATATGGTCTTATGTTTAATTTCATGATGAAGTTTGAATATGTACCTGTTCTATGTGATTGAATGTTAAAGTCTTGATCAAGCATGTTGTATATTAATTTCTCCTTCGATTATGTGCGTGACAATGAAGTTATATGGTGCTAATGTTTCTGTTTTGACGATATGTAATGAGTTAGAATACATGTTTAGGGTTTTAAATTTGGGATTTGTATGATTAATCACGATTTTATTGTTTCTGTTGTGCCTTTGATATGATCTTCAAGAACTCGTTTCGTGAAGATGTATTCTTCATATGAATTGCATTTTATCCTGTTATCTTTCACTGGGTTTTGGAATTTTGAAAATCCGATTTAAATTGTGTGAGATATGATTTTCAGAAAATGATTGCACAAGCAATTTTCTGTAAACCCGGCAGCATGTAGATATTAAATGTCCGACATGTTTTCGATGTCTGTATGTGCTCAAACTGAAAAATTATCTTCTTGGAAGTTGTAGCCTTACTTCTTATTGGTCTGATGGTTTCTGACTGCAACTATGTTGTGAATGTTTGTTGAATCACCAGGTAAATGACCTTATCTGTTATCGATTTCTTCATAAGACATATAGCTGCATGTCGTAGGATTTTCATATAAAACTGGAATCACGTTTATATGACAGGTGTGCTGCAAGTTATGTTTATTTTAAAATCGTTGTGTGGGTTAAGTTTTGAAAAACTTATGTTATGCTTTCGAAAATAGAATCTCCTTTTTAAATGCATGCTTATATGACTTATAAGAACTGAGTTGACCTAAGTGATGTCCTTGTATGTGTTCATGTGTAAATTCATAGGGCTATCATGATAAATGTAGGTTTGACGATCTGAATCCTCGACCTAATTACTTGTCTTTTGTGAATCTAATCGATAACCAGGTGAGTTTATTTAAAATGCTATGCCGTAAATTTATTTATGTCTGTTGTATGGTATGGTCAATGTATGGTCGCCTTTATTTATGTATGGCCATAAAACCAGGGCATGGGCCCTCGGATGGTGATCCCCGTTTGTAAGACCAAGGTGTAGATCTTGGCCGTTGGGGTGGATTACTCATGCTGGTTGGGCATCGTTGTAAGACCAAGGTATAGGCCTTGGAATTCGAATCGTGTATCAACAATAGTCTATGCATAGGTGCACATGAGGGTTGACTCTGGGATAGGAGATGAGATGATTTATTGATTCGTATACATGTTGCGACCATACTTGTATTACGTGATTTATGATTTATTCGCATAGTGGTGAGCGCCACGGATTCCATATATGCTCACCCCCACTTTTTCTTCACAGATGCAGGTTGAACAAGTTGTGGGCATGGTGGAGTGGAGCGAGTGGTGGTCGGTCTGGAAGACCAGATCATTATTTGTTATGCTTCCGGTATTTGAACTCATTTATGATTTTATAATTTCATGACTTGGGATTTTATGAAATTGAGATCTTATGATAATTTGGAATAATGATGGGGAGATGCCCCTTTGACACTATGATGATTCGAGAAAACCCGGTTTGGGTAGTTGATGACTTGGTATGAACTCGTTTTTGGACATTGTTTCTGAATTGATATTATCGATATGACAGTTGATGTTGTTTTTAAAATTGAGTAACGCTAGAAATGTTTTGAAATGAGTTTCGAAATGTTATAATGATTTTTCTTAAAGTCTGGAATTTCTTTAAAATCAGAGTGGGGCAATACAGTGTGGTTTCACAGTAGGTCTGCGTTTCTGTAGATGGCTATATATGAATTATGTGAACTCTATGGAACACCTAAATTACATGATGTAGTTATGACCACTCGCTTACGTCGTGCCGCACCCACTCAGGTATGATTTCATTAGTGATATTGAATTGCCTATGTGTTACATGATTTAGGGCTTCGTTAATATATCCTCTTTTTGGTTTAATACGAACCCTAGTGTTTAATGTTGAACCCTAGAGCATTATATCTTGTGCTAAACTTTTTTGGCCTATTCAATGTAGAACAATGGCACGTCAAACCCGCAACAGCCAGCAACAGCAACAGCTTCCCCCACCTCCACCTCTACCCCATCAGCCAGTTCCTAACAAGGTTGATGATCACCTCAATGTTGTCCTCCAGTTTCAGTGGCTGAGCCCACAGCCTTTAACCGGTGTTGAAGGGCCTACAACCGTGGCAGAATGGATTCACAAGATCGAGAGAATCTTCGATCTCCTTCAGTGTTCTGATGTTCAGAAAGTTGTCTTCGGCCGTTACTAGCTTGATGGTGATGCTGCAATGTGGTGGTCCGATTACTGTAGGCTGAGGTCAAGTGAGCTAGCCAACCTGGATGGAATGAAACATGTGGTACTCGAGAAGTATTACCCACAGAGCTACCGTTCCAAAATGGAGCGCAAATTCTAGGATCTCCGCCAGAGGACCTGTACTGTTCAGGAGTATGAGCGGAGTTTTGCTCGCATGAGTGCTTTTGCTTCTCACTTGGTGGATACTGAGCTGAAGAAAGCAACCAAGTTCCGTGACGGACTGCACCCCACCCTCTGTATGCATCTTACCAGCCCGGGGAACCTTTCCTATGGCGAGACCGTGATACGTGTTATCCAGCTGGAGAGTTGCCAGGCTCTCTATGTCCCCACTCTTTCTTCTCAGCAAACTCATCCTATTACCACTATTCTGCTCGGCACTAGTTCAGGCAAGAGAAAGGTTGATTCCCTTCGAAATGACCGGAAGGGAAAACACTGAGGGAATGACTGACGTGAGGAGCACCCTACCGCTCAGGGCCAAAATCTGAAGTGCCCTAATTGTGGCCGTTAACACACAGGACATTGCCGATACCAACAGAAAGTCTGCTATAACTATGAGAGCCCTGGACACTTCTACAGTGCGTGCCCCGAACCCAAGCGGCAGCTTTAGCGCCCCGTTCATTTATTCGATTTTAATTGTCCAATTGATTATATTGCTTGCTAATATATTTATTAATATTGTGTACAACATATATATATATATATATATATATTGCCGGTTTGATTTAATTTATTTCTTTCTCGAATGTTAGTGATCGAACCGTGCCTTTTATTTCTAAGTCAGACCAGGGAGGAACCCCCGGCCCGTGCGCCCGTCGGCCCGAACCCGCGCTCGGCCTCTCTTGTGATTTCTGGTTTGGCAAGTTGTTATTTTCGACCTAGCGTTATAAAAAAAATTTGTACACGTTCCTTCTCTTTCTTTTCCCCGCACGCGCAGACATCGTAACCCTCATTATCTTTTTCTCTCTCACCTCACGTTGAAGGAAGAAAACCCATCTATCGCTCCCTCGCGATCGCTGCCCTCTTTACCCTATTCCCGCCATTGCCTTCGAACCACCGTCAACAGCAGGCCCGTCGGTGTCCATACAGTTGCGACATGAGCGAATTTTCGAGAACCCAACTTCAGGCAACTGAGGGAGAAATTATCTGGTGACAGTGAAATCCGATGGGCCCAGCTGTGAGCAGGCGAACCATGTCGTCCAGCCCTTCACGACGTTTGACATCTCGTGAGTTGAACCATGCTTGACGATGAAAGTCTGGCGTTTCAGCAATTTATGGTGAGTTCAAGGCTTTACCTCTAGTCGCGACGGGTCTCGACTCCAGACGAGCTTCACCACCATTCGGTGACCATCGTCCGATCACATTGAACTTCCGAAGGTTTAAGCAGCCACGGGCCATGAAGCTGAACTTCGGGCTCTGTTCGATACCTTCAGTATTTCATGCTCGAAGACCGAGCACTGACGGTTGAAGAACTAAAGTTTCCAGCAGCAATAGACCCGAACCTGATCCTCGTGCTGCTGAGACGAGTCGTCGTTGACCGAAAATCGCTCTTCAAACTGGAGCAGCAAACAGCAAGGCCGACCCCGTTCAGCCTCCTTTCGTCCATTTTGTGTGATAAACCCGAAAACGGTACACCAAGGCTCGAAACCCTATTTGTTTTTTTGTGTTTGCTTGAGTCATGTGAAGTTCGTGATTTTTTATCTGCTTGTTGAATTGGTTATGATCATGTTGTATGTTTCTTTGAAGGATTGATGTTGATAACTTAATCTTTCATTTTAACCGTGACGTCCTCCCCATGTTCACATATGTGTTTGGATTATGTGGTGTTCGAATGCTAACCTTGATGTTATGGAGTTTCTTGTGGCATAGGAAATTAATGAGATGAAGTTCATTGAGAATCGCATGATTTATCTCGTTTTAATGTCTCTGTTGTGCCTATGATAAGACCCTCAGAAACCCGTTATCTAAAGTTGAGTGTACTTCATTTTGTTAGCTTTCTCAGAGATTTGGAATTTCAAAAAATCTGATTTATATCGAAGGAGATATGATTTTTACAAAAATATCGTGCAAGCAGTTTTCTGTGAAATCTGACAGCATGTTACATTAAATGTATGGCATGTTTAGTGTGTCTTAATTTGCTCAAATGAGTTTCTGATCTTCATAGAAGTTATAGTTCCGTTTCTTAGCTTTCTTATGGGGTGAAGTTCATGTTGATATGATGACTGTAGCTCGAGTTATGTAAAATGAATGTAGATATGCATGAGACGGTTTTGAACTTTTGGAAGAAAACTGATTCCTAATGTTAATTTCTTTTACAACTTTTTAGTGACCTTATCTGCTTTTGTGTTCTAAATGAATGTTCTAGTGCTGCCTCTTAGCTTTCTAATAATGCAAAAATCATGTAAATATGATAAGTGTAGTATGAAATATGTCCATTTTACTGAAGTTGTGCACCAGCATGTTTAGGTTTCTGGGACTGCCACTAGGTACATCATGTTAGCCAATTTATGACCTGCTAAATGTCATTATTTGCCTCTATAATGTTTGTCTCCTTTGCACTTCAAAATCTTCACTTTTCCTCCTTTTGTGTGTTTTGAAATAGTTATTTGAAACCATTCAGATTTGCCGTATATTTTGCATCCTTAATAGCATCCTCATCATTGTAAAACATTATATCGAAAGCAGAACTGTAATCATTACCATCTCCTCCAAAATCGTCCAATGACACCTGCAATATATTACAATATTTCTAATTTCAAAATATGTAAATTATAATCTATAACATAATAATTTATAAATCCTAACACGATAATTATGTAACGTCCAACTTATAACAAAATAATTTCTAACACCTAACTAGATAATATCTAACGTCCAATTTATAACATTATTATTTCTCTTGTACAACATAATAATTTCTAATTCCTAACATGATAATATCTAACGTCCAATTTATAGATAAACAAGTCTAAATAATTTCTAACTCCTAACACGATAATATCTACCGTCCAATTTATAACATAATTATTTCGAATCTATACCATAATAGTTTCTAACTCCTAACACGATAATATCTAAGGTCCAATTTATAACATAATTATTTCTAATCTATAACATAATAATTTTGAATTCCTAAAGAGATAATATCTGACTTCCAATTTATAACATAATTATTTCGAATCTATAACATAATAATTTCCAATTCCTAACGCGATAATATCTAACGTTCAATTTACATAATTATTTCAAATTTACAACAAAATAAATTATAATAATATTATTTAAAAATAATAATAATAAATTAAAAAAATAATAAAGTAGTGGTGTCTGGCCGGCCGGATCGGACGGACCGGGTTCTGCCCGGCCGTCACCGCCGGACATCAAGGGTCGGTATGTTAGGACATGGATCGGTCTGTACAACCCAATATACCGCACAACCACAGTCATGTCTGGCCAGACCGGCCAGACGGAACTGAGAAACTTGACATTTTGTTGGGGAGAAAAAATGAGGAGGGCAAAATCGTCCAAGGGGGGCGTTGACTAGTAATAGTAATACCCTTTATTTATGGATTTTTCGAGTATTATTTGTTGTCATTATTATTTTTATTTGTCTAATTGTTATTAATTGCCTATTATTATTGTTATCATCCGACTCGGTAATTCACTATTATGAGTCTCAAACAACGTCTTAAGCGACTTAACACTTACACCGACATAGTCCAAAGTCACTCCGGTTCGCATGACAAACCGGCGTAACCATAGAAGACCGAAGTGATCACTACCAACCGAGGTCAACATGAGTCGAGGTCGTTACCTCCTAAGCAGGTGTCAAGGCGCCTACACGCCATTCTCACAAACTACGAGATCTGCTATCATTCAAGTGGGACCCGCTAATCCTGCCGCCCACAAATAGTAGCTTTATGGAAAAAGCAACGCACGAATCCCGATATGTATCTCTAAAAATTACTATAAATAGCAGGCTCATAATACTTGTACGGGATTCGATGACCGGACCTGTAATATCCCGTCATTTTATTAATATAAATCAAGTTTTTAGTTCCGAAATAATAATATTTGCGGGTATTATTTTTTGAATTAATTATTTTCAGTCGAGGTTACCCGAAATTATTTTCGACGTTCCGTTTACGTTTTGAATAATTTTGGTAATTATGTATTATGCTTAATTAAATAATTAAGCAATTAATTGTGATTAATTAGTAATTAATCATAATTAACAAGCTAAAGCCGTATGTATTTTCCCAAATAATTCCTAATTGTCGTAGCTTAAATTGTTCCAAACATGAGAAACATTTCTTCTTCCTTAAGTTTTGCACGTGGCAACTTAGGAGGTGTTTCATGGTGACTAAGCATTTAGAATTAATTTGGTGACAACAAGTGGGAGAACCTTATTAATCCACATCTTCACATCATCATCCCTCATTTTAATTGCCCCATTCGGTTTAGTATAAATGGGTGGCGAGTTTGGGAAATTTGGTCACTTTCAGCACTATATTTTCCTTCTTCAGCGTACTATATATATATATATATAGATATATATATATATATTAAGAGTTAGTAAGATTTTTGAGTTCCACCGCAAGCAAGCTTAGAATACTGCACACCGTACGCGAGCACCTACCGCACAACTAGTCCACCGCGCGACGAGGGATCGTAGTTCACGCACGTAAGTCGCACCTAGAGGAGTGTATCGAGCAGCAAGAGGTAATTTTATTACCTTAAGTTAGTCATGTTATAAGCATGTTAACTTTGAGTCATGTGTGTTCATAACACGGCCTTAGCCGTTCGGCCGTGCGAATGCGTCGGGTATGTTCATGCTTTAACTTAACGTCTCCCGAATGATAATCATGAAATCAGTCTTTTCATGTTATATCATGTTTATTCAGTTTACGTTGTTCGGAAGAATGTTCATAGTAGCTCGGTAGTGCGGTCATGGGATGTGGTCGCGCATGTAGCGCACCACGGGCCGTGCATGTGCGTCGAGTACGTTAAGTTAAAATTCTTCGAGTATATTATGTTATTTTATTCAGCAATCTTTGATCATGTTCAGTTAAGTATGATTTGCCGAGAGGAAATGAGGTTCGGTCGTGAAACGGCTTAACGCCATCGGCGGCGCACGGTGCGTCCGCCGCGGCCATATTCAGTCCATTGAGCAAAATTCATGTTTTCAGTTTAAATCAGTTCTTATGTTCATGTTATGCCATCTGAGGTTTGATTGTGCGAGAGTTGTTGCCGGACGGCCGACAAGGGTCG
>CACSLK010034236.1:1510750-1535708 GCA_902706635.1 Striga hermonthica | reverse complement strand
GATCTCCAGCGGTTCCTCTGCTCTGACGACTCATCCTGTGGCATTGGCAAACCTGAAATCTAACCGCCGTCAAGCTCAATTTTCGCCGGTTGAACTCGCCGCCCGACCTTTATCCGGTAGAAATCCGCCAGACTCTCCGGTCAAATTCGCCGCCCGTCAAGAACTCTCCTCACGTTCGTTCAGCCATTTCAATTGGCTCTCCATTATTCATCCCAGGCCGGAGATCATGGTAGTGTGACGGAGACGATTGCCGGCATAGGAGAAAAAGAAAAAATTGCCGGCAGATGAAGGCAGCAACGGCGGCAGACCGACTATGGCGGGGCAGCGGCATCGGGCAATGGTTGTGAGTGGCACTGGGTGATGTCTGAGGCTACCGGCGGTGGCTGTGGGCTAGGTGCTGCCGCGCGTGTGTGTGATCGTGTGTGTATCGTTTTAGGGGAGAGAGAGAGAGAGAGAGTGAGTGACAGGCTGTGAGAGCATCTCCAATGGGTTGTTAATTGTAGAAATGTGGAAGATGTTCAAGAAAAAATGTCTCCAACTGTGAATGTCTAAATTCTATTCTTCATGACATGGCAAGAGAGAGAATGAATAAAATGTAGAACTCCTTCTACATGTAGAAGTCTTGTTAGACATGATGAGTTATATTTTCAAAGCTGAATAAAAAACCACTGGAGACATTTTATGTGTTTGAACATCTATTTTTTCTACGTGGATGGAAAACCATCTATTTAATTGCCACATACACTACAATTCATGTTTACCATTGGAGATGCTCTGAGGTGGGTGGCGGTGCAGGATTTTAATGATGGGGCGGGTCCCACCGAGGTGGATGGTGAGTATATTACCACATTACCCTTAATAAGTGTAAACATTAGCATTTTTTTGAGTCATTAGATCATATGATCTAATGACTAAAATTTATTCTTATTTCTTTCCCTGAGTACCATTCTCACCGGAGCGCGACCCTATATATATATATATATATAGAGAGAGAGAGAGAGAGAGGGAGAGAGAGAGAGAGAGAGAGTTTAGATCATATGAGAATAGTAGATAGTGAAAAAAATAAGAATAAATCTGGACCATATGATCAACCATATTGATATGCGATATTATACCTAAAGGAATAAACGGCTCAATAGATCGGTCGAACAAACCCGAGTAGAGCAAAATAATCAGAACCAAATAACACAAAGGACGAGGTGGTGAAGATTTCGACAGGAGACGTACCTACGAGTTTCGAGCATATGAGAGACTTGGTCGATACTATAAGGCCGCCATATAGATCGAGAATGGCATGATGGTCGATTGTACCATGAATGGGAGACGACTTGAGAGATTGACTCAGATAAAGTCAAACTTGAGGGCCTTTAACGGAATGTCAATAGGACGTCGGCGAGATTGAAAGAGAATATTTATCCCATGTGCGGAGAACACGTGGCGTAAGAAGATTGGCGCAAAAGATAGTAGCGACGGCCACCTCTGACACACGCACACTACGTGTGTACGGACGGGCAGACTTGGGCAGATAGCTCACAAATCTGGGCAGCCCCTTATGTCAGGTATCTCTAGGGTGAGCCTTTCTTGCTAAATACAATCAATACATTTTTACCTTTGAGAACTGATTGGAACAAACTGACTTAAGCTTTGGAGGCTCTTCATCGGAGAACCCTTCGGTGTGAGAGATTTTTGTAGGTATGTGACGTTCAACCGGCGAGAGGGAAGGCGGTTAATCGAATTCCAACCGGTCGGAGAGTTTTGCATTACCATTTGGAGCCGTCTATTGGACTTCCGTCTGAAAAGTGGTGTGCTAAGGTTGTATGAGCTTAGTGGCTATGGCGGACGGAATTCCTATAATCAATTTGCAGCTGTCGTTCGATTAAGTTTTGACGACAACGAGGCCGTTCGGAGAAGGCCCTCCCCCGGTTTGCTCTGGACCTCTGCAGACGTCGGTGACCCCAATTCCTGCTCCTAAAGGTTTGAGGGTCCCACTGGTGGTTCCAGGAGGAGAAGGAGGCTCGTGTGATGTTGGTGACGGCGATTACAACGCCGTTGCAACCAGATCTGGCCAGAATGCAGCTAATAAGGTCGGTGGTGCAAGGAGCAGCACCACCGCGAGTGGAGGAGCAGCGCCCTGGTCAACAAGTGGTGATGACTAGGAAAGAAATGTAGCATATGGTGGCGGATGCGGCTGCGCAGGCAGTGCAACAGGTTACAAACAACATTTCTCAAGCGGCTACTGCACCAACTATGTATCAGGTGCGCGTCACAACGCGGAGGAGGACGTATCTAGTTATGGGAGAGGAGAAGCCTCGCAGGATCGAGAGATAGAAAGGATTGCCGAGCAGCTACGTCAATTTCAGGCCAAGGTAGATGGTCGAACAGAGAGGCGTTCTCGAGGGCACCCGTTCTCGGGAGACATACTGGTCGCACCCTTGCCAGTTAATTTCAGGGGCACGAGTTTGGTGTTCGATGTGACCTCTCACTTGTCGAGGCATGTGAGGACATTTAAGAATATGGCTGTGTTACATTGGTAATCTAATCCTGTTAGTTGCAGGGCATTTTTATCGACATAGAGAGGAGGTTTGCTTAATTGGTTTCGACAACTCCCCCAGGGTCGATCACAGATTTCGAGGACTTTGCCGAGAAGTTGACAAATCAATATTCAAGTGCGATGGCGCAGGAGAAGACATACTTGACTTTAATGGCGATGAGGCAGAGAGAGAAAGAGTCGCTGTGTAGGTACGTAGCTCGATACAATCAAACATGTTTGGTGATCCAAATGGCTGCAGACGAGGTCAAGGCAGGAGGACTGATAAGAAGTTTATGAGCAGGACCGTGTCAAACTTCTCTGGCCAAGACCCCTGCTCGTAAGTATAATAAAGTGTTTAAGAGGTGCAAAAAGTATACCAACATCGAGGAGACGGACAAGCGTAAGCAACAGTAATGGAGCTTCCGACATCAAGGATGGTTGAGGCTTGGGTGGAGCTGTCAGGACTTAACAAAACTTTATTCAATACATCGGCGGTCCTTACCATCCTGGCGTAGAGTACCTGCAATTAGTATTAGTTAGGAAGTTCAACTCAAACCTTGAAAAAAACCAGCATCATGAACATTAGAACAAACGGCCAATTTCCCAGTCAGGGAAACAAATGTGATACCAGATAATCTCGCTTAAGAGTCAAATGCAAAGTTCCAAACGAAAGCATAAATAGGCAGAGTTCACTAAGTTTGAGGAGTTGTCTCGTCTAGAGCCGAAGAAGGGGAAGGAAAATTCGCCTAAGAGGGGGTCACCGAGGAGAGGATAGCCCAGGAGGGAGGGACGTGGTAGGTGGGATCGAGGATGCGAGTATAGGTGGAAAGATCGATCTATTGTGGGAAGAAAGAAGTTCTACAATTTTACGATGTTAAATGCGAATGTGGGAGAAGTGTTGGTGGTCATTGAGAAGGAGATAGATGGCAAGGATGTGACGTGGCCCAGGTCGAGGTTCGAGGGGCCAACCCAGCCAAAATCGAGGAGGTATTGCCTATTTCACAAGGACTATGGTCACATGATTGAGGATTGTCGGCACCTCAAAGATGAGATCGAGCGCCTTATTCGAGCAGGGCATCTTAAGGAGTTCGTTTATCATGATAGGGCGAAGGGTAGGGAGAAGAGGATATTTCAGGAGGACAGATATGAGTGATAGGGATGATGACGAGGAGGATGATGCTCGAGAGGGGCGAGATATCCGAAGGGACAATGAAGGCAAGAGAAGGCGGGGGAGTAGAGATCGAGGAAGGCAATAGGACATGGGCCCCATGAAAAGGGGACAATATACATGATTTTCGGAGGGCCAATGGATGGGGACTCGAACAACGCAAGGAGAGGACATGTTCGAGCGATGAAGCGGAGAAGGAAGGAAGTAGGTATCACTGCTCGAATACCACAGATTAGTTTTCGAGCAGATGATGTTGAAGGAGTGATGTTGTCCCCACTTTGATGCATTGGTGATAACAACGAATGTGGCAGGTTTCGATGTGAAGAGGGTGCTTATTTATATGGGGAGTTCAGTCGATGTCATGTTTTATGATTGTTTTGTGAAGATGAATAGGGAGCAAAATGTGTAACTGAACCGGTGGCTACAGCCTTGTATGGCTTCAATGAAAGAGAGGCCACGCCAATGGGAGAAGTAAGCTTATCTGTTGCCTTAAGGAAAAGGGCAACGAGGAAGGTGAGAATAGTGAGGTTCGTGGTGGTAGGAGCAGAATCACCATACAACAATATCGTATGGAGATCCAGTTTGAATGCATTCCAGGTGGTAGTGTCGACGTACCACATGACGATCAAATATCCCGTGGGCGAAAACGTTGGCGATGTCGCAGGAGATCAGCTCACCTCGAGGGTTGTTATCAAACCACGGTGAGTAACATTAAGCAACTGGCGAAGAGGCAGGTGAAGGCAGGAGAGGAGATACCAAATCGACCTGGTAGGTCGAGGTCGTGGGAGGAAATAGTGACTTCCGATAAGGGAAGGGAGGAGGAGGAGATGCAACCAGGTGGGGAGATCGAGGAGATTCAAATGGTGGAAGGTGATGAGGAGAGGAAATTCAGAATTAGAAAGGAATTAGAGGAGCCCATAAGGTCGAGGTTGATCAGGTTGATAAGGGAGTTTGCGGATATTTTCGCCTACATTGCTGAAGAGTTGACGGGTGTTAGTACAGAGGAGATCGAACACATGTTGAATATTGATCTCACTATAAGGTCGGTGGAGTAAAATATGAGGCATCACGGGTCAGAGATGAATAAGGTGATCGAGCAAGAGGTGGAGAAGTTGTTGAAGGCGGGTCATATTAAGGAAATCCACTGATGGTGTCGAAGTCGGAGGGCAAATGGAGGATGTGTATTGAATTTGAACAAGGCGTGGCCTAAGAATTTATACACATTGCCTAGGATCGAATAGTTGGTCGACTCTACTGCGGGATGTGAGCTGCTCAGTTTGATGGACGCGTCCCAAGGATATCATCAGATCCCTTTGGCTCAGGAAGATAGGAAGAGGGTGAGTTTTGTGACGAGCAAGGGGACTTATTGCTACGTGGTGATGCCATTTGGTTTGAAAATCACGTGAGCAACGTACCAGAGGCTGGTCGATAAGATTTTTAAGGATCAGGTCGGGCGGAATATGGAGGTTTATGTCGATGATATGCTGTTGAAGAGCAAGAAGGAGGCCGAACATGTGGGCGACTTGAGGGAATCATTCTTAACATTGAGGAGGTATGGTATGAAACTGAATCCCGCTAAGTGTTCATTTGGAGTGAAGTCGGAAAATTTATGAGATATATGGGGACAAGAGGGGAATTAAAGTGAACTCAGAGAAAGTGCGAGAAGTCATCAAAATGAGACCCCCTACGAAGGTGAAAGAAGAGAAGATTCTAACAAGATGAATCGCCGGCTTGAGCCGTTTTATTTCAAAGGTGGCGGAGAAGAGTGGTCCACTATTCAGAACATTGAGAAAGACCTAGAAATTTCAATGGATGGAGAAGGCGCAGAAGTCGTTTGAGGAATTACAGAAGGTGTTAGCCAACTTGCCTTTGTTGGCTAAGCCCGTACATGGAGAAGATTTGGTGTTATACGTATCTATTGGAGAAACGGCGGTAAGCTCAGTGCTGTTGCAAGAAGAGGGAGCAGTTTAGTTCCCGATTTACTATGTGAGCAGGGTGATGCAAGGCGTCGACGAAGATACTAGGAGATCAAGAAGTGCGCTTTGGTGATGGTCGTCACTGTTAGGAAGCTGCGGCCTTACTTTTTGAGCCACAGAGTGAAGGTGCAGGCGAATATACCTCTGGGGGAAACATTAGGGCAACCCTCGTATCAGGTCGACTGGTAAAATGGGCGGTCGAACAGATCGAGTACACGATAGTATATGAGCCCTGGTGGGCGATCAAGGCACATGCACTGGCCGACTTTATTCAGGAGGGAACGAAATTTGAGGAAGAGTGGGATGGAGTTTGGCAGATGTTTGTGGATGGCTCGGTATCAAAGCTTGGGGGTGGTTTGGGCATTGTGTTGATTTTGCCCAAAGGAGATAGCATGGAGCTTGCGGTCAAAGTCGGATATCAGGTATCAAACAATGAGGCAGAGTACGAGACGGTAATCAAAGAAATCTAATTGGCCATTGCGGGAGGAGCTCGAAAGGTCCAAGTGCATTCAGATTCTCAGTTGGTGATCGGCCAATTTCAGGAGGGTTTCGAGATAAAGAAGGATAGAATGCGGAGATACGTAGAGGAGATGAAGAAGTTACAAGGGGAATTTGAAACTTTTGAGCTGGTCCAGTTACCTCGAGGACAGAATGGTCGAGCAAACCTGTTATCCAAAATAGCGCAGAGTTTGGTCGACTGTAAGACCAGAAGTGTAACTATATTGCATATGGAGAAAAGTGTGGTCGAATGGAAGGTGGTAGAGATAGAAGAGGTTGAAGACTGGAGGGCCCCAATAATAAAGGAGTTGAAGGAATGAGGGGTGAAAGCGATAAAGAGGTTTTTCGAGCACGGAGAGATTTTGTATAAAAAGTCGCATGCGGGGCCGTATTTGCGATGTGTAACAACGAAAGAATGTCGATATGTGTTGAGGGAGACCCATGAAAGGTGTTGTAGTGACCATAGTAAGGAAGGCTCTTTGGTGGCTAAGATTTTGCGAGCGGGATATTTCTGGCCGACGATGAAGGAGAGCACGAAGGTGATGGTGAAGAAATGTCTGTTGTACCAAAAGCATGGTTCACTTATCCATCAGCTAGTCAAGGCAATGACGACGATGAGCGCTCATATTTCATTTGCACAATGGGGTGTCGATCTGGTAGGGCCAATGCCGTAGGGAACTGGACAAAAGAAATTCTTAATTTTGGCAGTTGATTACTTTACAAAATGGTGGTAGCCGAAGCTTTGGCCAAGATCACGGAGAAGAAAGTGATACACTTTTTCTATAACAATATTTATCGCAGGTTTGGGGTCCCAAAGGTGTTGGTATAACAATGGAACACAATTCAATGGCAAATGATTCGAGCATGGTGTGAGGACATGAAGATCGAACAACACTTTGCATCGGTAGCTCATCCACAAGTCAATGGACAAGTCGAAGTAACCGACAGGATCATATTGAGAGGTCTCAAAACAAGGCTAGAGAAGGCGTCGGGAGCATGGGTCGATGAACATACTTCAATACTTTGGGAATACAGAGCAACGCTTAGGTCGACAACAGAGGAAACACCTTTCAGTCTGGTAAATAGGATGGAGGCCTTACTGCTAGTTGAGGTCGAGGTGCAGTCCCAAAGATCGAACACTTATGATCAAGAGCACATTGAAAATCTGGTAATGGCAACTCTCGACACAATTGAAAACTTTGGGAAAGAGCTTCAATCAGGGTTGAAGCATATAAACAAAGGATGCGAGCGGCACATGACAGAAAGGTGAAGGTTCGAAGATTCCAGGTAGGCGACCTGGTCTGGAAAAGGGTCGATGTGCTAAACCACATAGAGAAGTTGGAGCCGAACTGGGAAGGACCATACCTTGTCGAAATGGTCCATGCTGGAGGATCATATTCATTGAAGGACGTTGAAAGAAGGTCGCTTGCCAGTTCATGGAATGTAGCTAACTTGAAAAGATACTACGCTTAATTTTTTTCCTTCTTATTTCTCTAAGAAACTTTCCTGAAAAGGATGTAATCAACTTTCTTATTCATGATTAATGAAACCTCATGTTTGAGTCTCACAACTTATTGAGTCATAAAATTATTTTATTTTTGGAAAATTTGAGGTAACCTCAGTGGCAGGTTACTCGGAGAAAAATCCTTCATTAATAAGGCGATGAGGCTGGATGGTCGCATGTATCAACCGCCTTTTCGAAGGTGGGCATGTGTTCAAAGGAGTAAAATACATCATGAATAAGGTCATGAAGATGGATGGTCGCATGTATTGACCACCTCTTCGATGGTGGGCATGTGTGCAAAGGAGTAAAATCCATCATGAATAAGGTCATGAGGCTGGATGGTCACATGTATCGACCATCTCTTCGAAGGTGTGCATATGTTCAAAGGATTAAAAGCCATCATGAATAAGGTCATGAGACTGGATGACCGCATGTATCGACCATGTGTTCAAATGTGTAAAATCCATCATGAATAAGGCCATGAGGTTGGATGGCCGCATGTATCCACCACCTCTTCGAAGGTGGGCATGTGTTCAAATGAGTAAATCCATCATGAATAATGTCATGAGGCTGGATGGTCGCATGTATCGACCACCTCTTCGAAGGTGGACATGTGTTTAAAGGAGTAAAAGTCATCATGAATAAGGCCATGGGGCTGGATGGTCACATGTATCGACTACCTCTTCGAAGGTAAGCATGTGTTTAAAGGAGTAAAAGCCATCATGAATAAGGCCATGAGGCTGGATGGGCGCATGTATCGACAACCTTTTCGAAGGTGGGCATGTGTTTAAAGGAGTAAAATCATCATGAATAAGGCCATGAAGCTGCATGGTCGCACGTATTGACCACCTCTTCGAAGGATGGATGTGTTGAAAGGAGTAAAATCCATCATGAATAAAGTCATGAGGTTGGATGACCGCATGTATCGACCACCACTTCGAAGGTGGGCATTTGTTTAAAGGAGTAAAAGCCATCATGAATAAGGCCATGAGGTTGGATGGCTGCATGTATCGACCACCTCTTCGAAGGTGGGCATGTGTTCAAAGGAGTAAAATTCATCATGAATAAGGCTATGAGGCTGAATGGCCGCATGTATCGACCACCTCTTCGAATGAGGGATGCGTTCAAAGGAGTAAAATCCATCATGAATAAGGTCATGAGGTTGGATGGTCGCATGTATCGACTACCTTTTTGAAGTAGGCATGTGTTTAAAGGAGTAAAAATCATCATGAATAAGGCCATGAGACTAGATGGTCGCATGTATTGACAACCTCTTTGGATGATCATGTGTTTAAAAGTGAAAAATCCATCATGAGTAAGGTCACGAGGATGGATGGTCACATGCATCGACCACCCCTTTGAATGTGGGCATATGTTTAAAGGAGTAAAAGTCATCATGAATAAGGTCATAAGGCTGGATGGTAGCATGTATCGACCACCTCTTTGGAGGTGAGCATGTGTTTAAAAGTGAAAAATCCATCATGACTAATGCCACGAGGATGGATGGTCACATGCATCGACTACTTCCCATAAAGGTAATATAAGTAAATAGGTGTATGATGGATGCATCAAAATTTATTTTCCACGAAGTATAACATTAAATATTTATAAAGATAAGAAACTTATGAAGAGAGGACAGGATCATGGGAACAACATAACATAAAACTGAGTAAAGACACAAAAATACTGAAATCGACAAAATAAAGATAGAATCCATTCATTATAGAGTTTGGTAACAAGAGTACAAATTTCGCGCAAAATAAAACTACAACGGGTTCAAGAAATAGGAGGATCGGGATTTGGAGAAGTCTGCTCGACATCAGCATGTGGCACAGGTGGCTGCTCGACTTGATGATTGGTACCCGAGGATGAAGACGAATCGAGTCAGCCATAGCTTGTAGCATGGAGACATGATAAGTAACACCATTGAACAACTTAAAGTGTTTCTTCAGCGTGTCGGCTTGGGCCAAGGTGCGATCGAGGATACCCGACCACCATTCATGAGAAAGGGTTGAGTAGGGGTAACCATGGAAATTTTGAGGAAATTTGGGAATCGTGTCCCATATTCCCTCTATATTGAGCTCCTAGAAATCATTCTCGGCCACCTGCTCATCCGCCCTTGTCATGGCGAATTGAAAATAGTCGGTGCCAAGAACCTGCACTTCCTTCAGATATTGTGGTGACGGCATAAAGTCAGCCACCACTTGTTCACGACACTCTTGCGGGAAGCGCTGCCTGAACTTGGTGTACCATAACATGTGATCAGCTTAAAGGGTGGCAGTATTGGTCAATCGTTGTCTCTCTCGCTCGTGAGCTGCTACTTCTTACGCCCGAGCAGCCTTCTAAACCTCGAGTTGCTCCTCGATGGATTTCCCCGCACCCTCGAGGATCTGATTCTCCTCATCTCGGGCCACAAGTGCTACCTCGAGGGCTTTGATCTTCTTCTCATCTTCTTATTGTTTCTTATTCAACGCCGAGCACCCTCGCTTTTGGTCTGCCAACGCATCACGAAGCTCGTGATGGCGAAGGACAAGATTTCTAACCTTTTCTTGCAACGGGCTAGCACCTTGCTCGACCAAAGAGATCGAGTCACCTGCGCTACCTATGGTCTGTTCGATCAGCGGAACTAGCTCGATCAAACCCTGCACTCAAAACAATGGAAATGATTTAATAAACAAAGGATAACGGAGATTAAATGACCTAAGAAGAAAAAAGAAGACACATAACAGATGGTAAGAAATTACTTATGCCAGCCATCGAGCGAGGCGTTTTCCACGAGTTCTCAAATTGGAACTGCTGGCCTCGAGGTCAGTTGTGGGAACAATGCCTTTGAAGTGGGACAATAATTCTTCATCACTGGCTTTGACCAATGAGAGTGGAGTGGGAAGAACATCAGTATCCTTCACGATTCGGGGGCGTTTACCCTTTTTTTCACCCTCCTTAGCTCGAGGACGCTTCTCTTTACCCCCTCGAGTGATTGAGTGTTGGGCGAAGGATAAGGCTCGACGATGGGAATGTTTAAGTTTGTGGGCGGATAAGTTGGTGAAGGGTCTTCAGGTTGGAGAGGCGGTCGCTGTTGTTGATGTTTCTCTTGTTGTTCGGGTTGCTCGGGTTGTCGTGCTTGGGCTTACTTTGATTGTTCGGGCTACGCTTGCTCTAGTTGTTCGGGCTTCTGTGTCACGGTCAACTCGACCGATGGGTTAGGAGGAGGAACCTGTTTATCGACCAAGGACTTCGGTTGGGATGGTATGAACATCGACCTCCTGGGAAGAGGTCAAAAAAACAGGTTGCGACGTGCCGAATAGGATAGCTGGGAAGCTGAATTCTGAGAGGATCGCCTCTTGAGGGGAACCTTTCTCTTAGGTGAGGGAATAGCTGGTATCTCTGCATAAAGCCACAAGAATGCATTAGCACAACACAAAACCAGTTTATACTTAAGTTTAATGATCGAATATAACCTGGATCACCCTCAACTCGAATAGAGTCAAGGACTTCCTTGGTGGGAGGAGACAAATCCCTATGGCTGAGTAGCCTGCAGAAATGCAACATTTTGTCATCTTTGTAGAGGGTCCTCGAAGTGACAGGTTTAGAATTCTAGAAACTAATGCGCCGGTCGAAGAGAGGTGAGGGCGAGGGATGCTCAAGCTCAAACGGGAGTTCTTTGAGCCAAGTATTCTCCCAAGGGAAAGAAACGTCGGGCTCGACATAAACAAACTTATCCTTCCATTTAGGGAAGTTGGAAGAAATTTCAACTATAAAATGGGCCCCATTTCGACTCTTCAGGTATAGCCCATTGGCTTGTCGGGAGGGCACGTAGAAATAATGGAAAAAATTCTCGTCGAACTGGCCTAGACGAACACTGAAGATGATAAAGAAAGTGTTGATAGAAAGGATGGCGTTTTGGGGAATTTTATTAAAAGGGAGGCCGAGAGAAGTTCATATCTCGATGACCTCAGGGCATAGAGGAAAACGGACACCTAAAGCAAATTGAACCTCGAAAAAAGTAAAATAATGCTCAGAAGGATCATCGTAAGTATCACCGGGGTTGGTGCTGAGGAAGCACTAGTAGGTGGACTGACCGAACTTTTTTAAGTCGGGTCAGTCAATGGTCGAAGATGTCAATCGGAATTTGGAGGTTTTAGAGCGCACGGTGGAAGAGCCCGCACGTACTTTGGTTTTGGTCGTTTTAGAGGAAGAGGGGAGAACGACCGAGGATTTGTTTTTCGAAGAAGAAGGGGAAGCGATTGAGGATTTGGTTTTTGGAGTACTTGGAACGACAGGTTTAGGCCCAACGGTACAGTGAGAAAGAGGATTATGATCTTCCTCCTTGTCAAGCACCACTGTGGTAGTATCGGGAGCACCGAAAGTAGGCCGACGGCGACGGAGAGTAAGGGATAGGTCGAAAAACCAGGGATGATGGTGGAGAGGTCATGTGCTCGCCGGAGTGGTGGTCGTTCTCACTGAAAGTAGCGGAATCTGGAAAACATAGCAGGAAAATGTCAAAGAAAAGAATTTGAAGGCTGCGGGGAAGGATGAAGGAGGAAAAAAGGGAAGAATTTTACGGCTGGGGTACGAGCAAAATTTCAGGAAAGAAGAGATGGAAAACCAGAAAAACCAAAAATTTATAACATAAAACACAAATCTAAAGCATAGTGAACTTACTCATGGTCACAGTTGAAAAGTGGCTGAGAAACCTAGGAGCTCTGGGAAATGGATTGCCGAAAGCAAGAGACTTGATTTGCAGAAGAAAAATTAGGGCACAAATGAACTCAGGAATTTACAAAGATGAAAAAGTCAAAATAAAATCCGAAGTACCGGTATTTATAGGAGAAGATCAAAGAAAGGTCAGAAATTAAAGGAAATAGCCTTTGGATTAAAGGTGTAATCAAACGACTGAGAACATTTATGCAGGCGCAAGATACGAAAAGCCACAAATTGGAAAGGACACAATGATGGGCATATCTAACACACGAGACAAGTGGCGAGAGTGAACCGTGCAGTAGTGGACATGTGGAAAATTGATGGAAGAAGAAAAAGAAAGTACACACGCCAGATGGTTAATAGTTGAGGAAATTGAACATTCATGTTAGAATGATGAATACCTACTCTTAGATCGAGTCATTTAAACTCGACCAGAGTGGGGGGGACTAGATAATATGGGATATTATACCTAAAGGAATAAATAAACTCAAAAGATCGGTCGAACAAATTCGAGTCGAGCAAAGCGGTCAGAACCAAATAACACAAAGGACGAGATGGTAAAGATTTCGACATGAGAGGTACCTACGTGTTTCGAGCATAGGAGAGACTTGATCGATGGTCAATGAGATCGACTATGAGACTACCATATAGATCGAGAATGGCATGATGGTCGATTGTACCACGAATGGGAGACGACTTAAGAGATTGACTCAGATAAAGTCAAACCTGAGGGCCTTTAACGGAATGTCAGTAGAACGTCAGTGAGATTGAAAGATAATATTTATCTCATGTGCAGAGGACATGTGGCGTGAGAAGATTAGCGCAGAAGATAGTAGCGACGACCACCTCTGACATGCGTGTTGATGGACGGATCCAATCAACGGTTAAAATAAAGTTTAATAAAAGTACATGACTGGAAACAAAGAGAAAATATGAGTTAATTATTTTTTATTACGTAATTGCGAGGTCGGAACTCTCCTACGAGGTCGGCACTTGCAATGCAGTTGGAATTATTACTGGAATTTGTTACAAATTTATAGAGAGAGAAAGTAGAGACAAGGCAGAGTAGTTGAGGATTCAATAACCCAAAATTAATGAGATGGGTTCCTATTTATAGTATCCTTAAATGATACTGTTTAGGTATTGTTCACCGGTCTTGTCGTACAGTGTTTCCGTAGAGCAGTTCGGCGCCTCCCTAACAGTATTAAATGCGATTTAAGGTTTCTTCAATCATTACCTGTCAGACATTAAATGCATGTGTGGTGTTAAATATCGGTTTAGCATGTTGAATATTTATAGGATGTATATTTAAATTTCTGATGGGCCATTTTTAAGGGAGAAATATGATCTGATTAAAAAAAAAAAAAAAAAATTGTATCCATTGGTTAATTAGTTCCAAAAAGATAGTTATTCCAAATCAACAATAAACATATCATTAGGATATTTTGTTAATTTGAATCTCTAAATTTTTAAATGGTTTGATTAACAAATAAATTCATTTTTAATAGGAGACTTAATAGGAGACGCTTCTTTGTTGTTGTTGACTTGTTGTCATGGTATCCAAAAAATTATCTTCTCTCAAATTCGAATTCTTTCCAAAAAAATGACAGCGTGTCATTAGGAGATTTTTTGGGCTTTCAATTTACACGTTAATACAGATTGCGGGATTGCAGCGATATTTTTGGACTTTCAATTTACATGTTATTACATTGCAGGATAATTAATGTTGTGCGTTGAGTTTTTTTTTTAAAAAAAATCCATTTAAGGAAAGCAATAAATGCACAATGAGTGTTGACCAGAAATTGACCTACTATTTTTAAAAAATGGTAAATCTTATTATATATACTAGTGCGTTACTCGTGCGATGCACGAGCTATTTTTATTAAGGTAAGCAATTAATTTTGGATGATTGGAGGTAAGCAGTTAAATTTGGATGATTGGAAGAACGTAAAATACATATATTGAAATGAAACACAATGTAACGGTATATATTATTAAACACATCATTGTACACAAAATTATTTGTTTGGTCTTTTGGTACATCGTCTATCGCCACAAATTATATTAAGATTGTAGATAGTCTTAAATAAATCGATTAAATTATTTAGCAGAATATATACGATATTTTGTAAGAGTATGAAATCATTATTTATTTTGTAAGTATATTCAATCAATTTCAAATTTGCATTCTAGATAATTAAACAAAACCTAAATTTTTAGGATGTTACAATCCGATTTCATTTTGAATTTCAAATTAATATTATATGACTTTGTTTTATGTTTAAAAAAGGTCGCATTAAAGAAAGTAGTAATCAAATGATAAAAGATTTTTAAATTTTAATTTGAAATTTGGCCCGATTTTATGTAATCAGATTTTTTTAATAAACATGATCTGCTACAATTAGGTAAAGATACATGTTATAGTGTTTTTTCTAATTCAAAATTCTCGGCTGTATGATAAACATATTTTTTTAATAAATATTTGAAAGAATTTTGACTTTTACAAAATTGTCATGCCGACTGTGCAATCCGATTTTTATAATAAATAATTGATTTGTTGTAATTAGTAAAAGTTATATGTGATAGTATTTTGTCTAATTCGAATTTCTTAATTTTATTTTAATCAGTTTTTTTAATAAAAATAGAGAAACAAAATTGACTTTTGCATCAGTCGAAATTTACCTAAATTAAATCCACAAAATATAAAAAATTAAGGTGCATTTTAAAAAAAATAAAATTGTTGTACTATTTCAAGATTAAATCAACCGTAATTAGTTTTAATTAAAATATAATAGTTTCCAAAAAAAAAAACACTTTAGTTAGCAAAAAAATTATGGTATGTAATATTGTTTCTTTAAGGTAACACGATTTTTTGAAAGAAAAGTAACAAATACCATAATTTTAGGGTGGCGTTTAATGCTGATTTTTTTGGAAAAAAAAAAACAAAAAGAAGAAGTTACTAAGTATGGAATGTAATTAATGCTAATTGAGATTTAACCAGAATTTGACATACTATTTTTAAAAAAATGGTAATTCTTTTTATACATATATAGATATAGATACTCACACACACTGTACACATACTAACACGCACACCACACAGTACACACACTTCACGGCTCACACACACACTCTCGCCGGTCCCCGCAACCAGCCGCCGTCGGCTCCGCCGCTTCGAGCCTGCCACCTCCTTCCTCCACCTTGACACGCAAAAACACAATACACACACTTCAGGGCTCACACACACAATAGAACACACACCTGTCGGTCCCTGCCATCTGCCGTCAGAACCGCCGCTGCACGGCCTGCACCGCCTTCCTCCACCTTGAATCGCACGGCCTCTGCTCTGAAGTGGCATTTATTTTCACGATCGAGGTCGTTTTCTTGGAAATCCACCTGGAAAAGCCATCAATGCCACAGATCTGAATCGCGCGCGCCTCGCAGGAGCCATGGTCTACCCGATTAGCATGCTCACCTCCCTCTCCATCTTCTTAGTATTAGCAACAGGTTATTCGACACAGCCCTGCCGCCTCTCCTCCTTGATGTACTGGGTCGTTCCGACTGACGGGAGTATATTTCGACTTGATATAGGCTCATTCCGACTGATGGGGTTCGAGCCGGCGGAGGTGGGGCTGTTGGCGGGGCAGACGACCAAGAAGGAGAATGAGTCACCAGCAAGGAGAAGAAGACATGGGCGTGAAGTCTGAAAATTTGGATATAGGGCTATTTGTTTTGCAAATTAGATTAGTGTAAGGGACTTATATATAAATTAAAAAAATTCAACTATATTGCAAATAAGTTCATGAGTTAAATTTAAAAATTGACAAAAGTTTATAGTTGCACACCGATGCTCAATGTAAAGTACAGTATCACGTTTGATTTTGCACATAATAAAAATTCGCATTATATAATGCACAATAGTGTTAAACATGATGCACATTATTGAATGTTAGACTGCACAATAATGTTAATTGAAATATAACATATGTTAAAAATTATTTTAATAATATAAATAATAATTATTTTTAATATTTTAGTTAATCCAGTTAACCGATAGATTGCACATTATTGATGAACGAATTGCACATTAGTGACAGACAGATTGCACCATAGCGCCCGAAATGACAAACTAAAGTTTTTGGGTCTGAAATTTATATTTTTTGTTCGATTATCCATTTTATTATTAAATATTTGATTATTTCGATTGAATGTCAACTTTATTTAAAATAACTAAATCAATCTAACTATATGAAAAAATATTATTTTGTTTTCTCTACAACCAAAAGTAATATATGATTACTTTATTATTTTTTTAATAAATATTTGAAAGAATTTTGACTTTTACAAAATTGTCATGTCGACTATGCAATCCGATTTTTATAATAAATAATTGATTTGTTGTAATTAGTAAAAGTTATATGTGATAGTATTTTGTCTAATTCGAAATTCTTGATTTTATTTTAATCAGATTTTTTTAATAAAAATAGAGAAACAAAATTGACTTTTGCATCAGTCGAAATTTACCTAAATTAAATCCACAAAATATATAAATTTAGGGTGCATATTAAAAAAAATAAAATTGTTGTACCATTTCAAGATTAAATCAACCGTAATAAGTTTTAATTAAAATATAATAGTTTCCAAACAAAACACTTTAGTTAGCAAAAAAATTATGTTATGTCTATTGTTTCTTTAAGGTAACACGATTTTTTGAAAGAAAAGTAACAAATACCATAATTTTAGGGTGGCGTTTAATGTTGATTTTTTTGGAAAAAAAAAAACAAAAAGAAGAAGTTACTAAGTATGGAATGTAATTAATGCTAATTGAGATTTGACCAGAATTTGACCTACTATTTTTAAAAAAATGGTAACTCTTTTTATATATATATAGATATAGATACTCACACACACACTGTACACATACTAACACGCACACCACACAGTACACACACTTCACGGCTCACACATACACTCTCCACCAGCCACTGCCGGCTCCGCCGCTTCGAGCCTGCCACCGCCTTCCTCCACCTTGACACGCAAAAACACAATACACACACTTCAGGGCTCACACACACAGTAGAACACACACCTGTCGGTCCCTGCCATCTGCCGCCAGAACCGCCGCTGCACGGCCTGCACCGCCTTCCTCCACCTTAAATCGCACGGCCTCTGCTCCGAAGTGGGCATTTATTTGCACGATCGAGGTTGTTTTCTTGGGAATCCGCCTGGAAAAGCCATCAATGCCACAGATCTGAATCGCGCGCGCCTCGCAGGAGCCATGGTTTACCCGATTAGCCTGCTCACCTCCCTCTCCATATTCTTAGTATTAGCAACAGGTTCTTCGACACAGCCCTGCCGCCTCTCCTCCTTGATGTACGGGGTCGTTTCGACTAACGGGGGTATATTTCGACTTGATATAAGCTCATTCCGACTGACGGGGTTCGAGCCGACGGAGGTGGGGCTGTTGGCGGGGCAGGCGACCAAGAAGGAGAATGAGTCACCAGCAAGGAGAAGAAGACATGGGCGTGAAGTCTGAAAATTTTGATATAGGGTTATTTGTTTTGCAAATTAGATTAGTGTAAGGGACTTATATATAAATTAAAAAAACTCAACTATATTGCAAATAAGTTCATGAGTTAAATTTAAAAATTGATAAAAGTTTATAGTTGCACATCGATGCTCAATGTAATGTACACTATCACGTTTGATTTTGCACATAATAAAAATTCGTATTGCATAATGCACAATAGTGTTAAACATGATGCACATTATTGAATGTTAGACTGCACAATAATGTTAATTGAAATATAACATATGTTAAAATATAAGGGTATGTTTGGTTCAAATGAGGGGAGGGGAGGGGAGATAATTTAATGGAAGGGAGGGGAGGGGAGGGAATTTAATGGAAGGGAGGGGATGGGAGGGGAGGGGAAGGGAGGGAAGATAATTTATCTTGTTTGGATGGATTTTGTAGGAGGGGGAGGTGGAGAAAAATGGTTAACATTGTTTGGTTAGAAAATAGAAGGAGATGGAAATAATGTTAGAATGACAAATATATCCTTAATGATGTAATGAACAAAAAAAAATTAAAATAATTCACATTAAGGTCAAAAGAATAATTTGTTGTTAAAATTTTCCTTCCTCTCCAAATTCCCTCACTTTTGGAGGGGAGCACATTTTCCCTTGGAGGAGGGAATTGAAGGGAAAATTCAAACCCCTCCCCTTTCAAATACTTGAACCAAACAAGGGGAAAATAAAAATGTACCGAAAATAAAATTTTTGATTCAAATTTATATATTTCTCTTCGCTATTTTTATTTTTCTAAAATATCTGTTATTTCGGTTTGACGACAACTTTATATCTGTTATATCTCTATACACCATGTGTATAGAGAAGCTAATTTCGCGGCAGATCACATGGCGAGTTTGGCGGCTACAGCTTCGCTTGGCTTCCAACGTGTATCTGTCCCTCCCGTAGGCTTAGGACCCTGGCTTGATCATGATCTTATGGGGGTTTCGTATCCCCGGCGCAGTTTAGCTTGACTATGTCCCTAGGCCTTTGGCCTCCTTCTTTGTACCGAAAAAAAGAAACAAGAATATCACTGCCATCATCAATTCGTAACATTCATAAACGAGAAAATCACTGACATCATTGACAATTTCCGGCGACAATATCTACAATATTTGCGACGGACGCGGCAAAGGAGGAAGACACTGCCTGAGGCCGGCGGTGACGGGACGGATTTTAGTCTGAATGACGAGGAGTAAAGTAGCTCTCCATGGAAGTGTGTCGATTGTCGAGACTATCAACCCTCTGTTGAAGTGTGTCGACTGCCGATAACAACTCCGTCGGCAACGGGAGGGCGGCGTCGTGGTCGCTGTCGGAGAGGATCTGGTAGGCGGGAGATGCTGCGAGCACTGCCGACGGGGAAGGTGGATATGATCTGTTCGGCCGAGGGAAGGCTGTGTACTGGTGGCGGCGGATGAATTCCGGTGGCTGGGGATTGGTGGCGCCGCGGCGGCCGGAATGTGTGTGTGTGTAGGGTGTCAGCGTGAGCTTACTGTGTGTAGGTGTGTGAGAAATAAAAAATAGGGTTGGTAGTTGGTGGGGTCTACTATGATTGGGATTTATTGTTTAATGGCATAAATACTCTTAATATGTGGTAAAATACATATATTTGACCATAATATAACCACTTAATTCCAATATTGCCACAACATGTTTGACTGACATTAATAAATTTTGATTTCATATTAACCATTGATATGGTGTATCCAATACACCAGATTTATTCTTATTTCTTTCCTAGAGCATCATTCTCATTTCATCCTAACTCTATATATATATATTTATATATATAGAGAGAGAGAGTTTGTGTCACATGAGAATGGTACTTAGTGAAAGAAATGAGAATAAATTGTAGCCATTAGATCGGAAGATCTAATGGCAAGAAAAAAGACATTAAAAGCAAAATATACACATTCATTAAGGGTATTGTAGTAATTTTACACAATACACTGAAACATATGGATCCTATTTCAAATTAATAAATCTGCCAACTAATACGCATCCACTCGTCACCACACCCCACCCCACCCTCTCTATTTCCCTCTTCACACGAACCAATAACAGCAAAACAAAGACGTCGTCGACTTGCAGAAGATTATTGTGGAGTCACCCGTCCCTTGCGCCGCCACACTCCGCCGCCACACTCCACGGTCGAACCTCGCCCGCCGCTCACCGACATCCGTGGTTAACCGCAACACTCGCCTCTACCAACACTGCCTCCTTCGCCTAGCACGACGACGGCCGTCTATGGTCGACATCGGAAAACAAGCTCGACAACATCTACGGTCTCCGTTTGCCGCCGTCCCTTCGATCGGAATCCGACGTGAATTTTTGAATATAGGCGGCGACTTCGATCGGAATCCGTTGAAAATTGAGCGTGATGATGGTCGAATTTGAAGTTTGATGCTGCCAACCGGATGCATCGTCGGCGAGCAGAGGGATCCGCCGGAGATGACCGGAGTGTTGACAAGACTAGATGTAGGCTGAGAATGAATTTTTATTTTTTTTTGAGAATTTGATATTCACCAGTGACTTGATTGCAAATTTTTAAATATTGATTAAATTGAAATTAGTCCTTGGGCATAAGCTGTAATATAGAAAACTTGTATTGTGTCATGTATTAGTCCTTGGGCATAAACTTGTATTGTGTCAAACTTGTATTGCAATTAGTCCGCACAATTCTCTAATATTGATTAAATTGCAATTAGTCATTGGGCAAATACTTAAATACTATTTTTATGAAATGTCTGTGTCAAATAAAAAATATATAATTAATAAAGACTTTATAAAAACTATTATTCTTTAATTATTTTTGTACACACATACTGTATACAATATGCATAATAATTATTTAAATTATATTAATTAGATAAATATTGTAATAATATTATTATGAGTTAATTTTTATAAAATAAATAATAGTATATTTTTATTATAGATGTAATTTTAAATATTTTTCCTTCTTTTATAAATGCACTTGGATTGCACAATAGCAACCGCCAGTGCGCACTTTAGCAACCAAAAGATGTATGAAATAAATTCATGTGTTCTAATTTTATGTTCTGGTCGATTATATGTTGTTACTTATGAAAACGAATATACATAATTCATTAACATCAATCACGTCATTTATTCGCACAAAACACAAGTACGGTAACATACCAAAATTACAGTAGGTCGACTTAGACACTAACACGTGGCACTTTATAAAACAACACATTGCACTTTACAAAATAATACATTGCACTTTAACACGTTTATCAAATTGCACAATAGACATCGAAACAGACCGACCTCAACTTTTTTTTCCGGAACGATAGAGAGATTATATATAAACAAACAAGAGGAGAACAAGCGTACTAATACAGACCGATGATAATAACACCAACAACTAAAAAACATGAGAGGACACGCAAGCATGCGGCCTAGAACAATACAATCCAACAACTAGAGAAGGATCTAAGAGCCACAACAATAAAGCCTAGCATTCAATCAATCTCCCTAAAAAACCAAACTAACAAAGAAAAGAGAAATAGCACTAACAGCAACAAGAAAAAGAGAAAAAAAAGGACAAAGACAGATAACCACAAAGATTATTCCTTCACAGCAGCTCTGAACTCCATCCATGTATGATGAGCTTTAGCTATCACCTTCTGGATGGGCAGTTTGATTCCCTCAAACAACCAAAGATTTCTTGACTTCCACAACCACCATAATAGGTAGGTTGTAAGCTGGATTCTATCCTCAGCAACCAGAGTATGTTTGATAGTGCAAATTTGTGTCCACCAGGTTTTGAAGATGCATCCCTCAGTACTAACACCATCCTAGTTCAAGGGACTAAGTCTCCACATCAATTGAGCTCTGGGGCAATGGAAGAAAGTATGCTCAACAGTTTCAGGTTCTTCACCACAAGAGTGACATAGAACATCAACTGCAACTCCTCTTTTAGCCAAGTTAACATTGACAAGAAGAGAGCCATTAATACATTTCCAAAGAAAATGTTTAAGAGTCCCTTTTATTTTCAAATTCCAATTTCTGATTCTGGCCTTCTTAAGGATTTGGGAGTTGTGACTGCAACTAGGAACATCATATCCAAGTCTCTTTTGATTAATCAGAAATGCATAAGTAGAAGAGACAGAGAACTTCCTTTTTTTATCCAAACACCAGAAGACACTGTCATTTTTTGCAGGGTTGAGAGTCATGATGCTAAGAATAGCCTTGATGTG
This sequence comes from Striga hermonthica, assembly GCA_902706635.1. NCBI lineage: Eukaryota > Viridiplantae > Streptophyta > Magnoliopsida > Lamiales > Orobanchaceae > Striga > Striga hermonthica. Next base: position 1,513,537 of record CACSLK010034236.1, on the reverse strand, counting down.
AGTCTCATTAAAAAGGTTTTTCACCAGCCAAGAGTTCCAACTTCTGCCATCCTCTTGCAGTAATTCACTAACCCAAGTGATGTGGCCTTGTGCAACTTCCAACAGAGTAGGTTTTGTCAAAGGAAGATCAGGCACCCAATTGATGTCATTGATTTTAGTTGCAGCACCATTTTGAATCTTAGTTCTGAGACCCTGAGCCAAAGTAGGGAGGCACTCTACCCAGGTATTCCAAAGCCAAGAACCATTTTGGGTTTTAGAAACATAAAAAATTGATCAGTCTGGATAATATATGTCCTTGAGCACTCTACTAACAAGCAGATCAGGCTGAGCTACAATCCTCCATAATTGTTTACAAATAAGAGCTTCATTAAAGGACTTAACATCTTTGAAATCACTGCCACCATTAGCTTTGGGTAGAGTAAGTAGTTTCCAAGCCTTTTAGTGAATGCCTTTTCCTTGAGATGCTCCTTTACTCCAAAAGTATTGGGCACTAAGACTGGAAATAGCTTTACATATTGCTGCTGGAAGCTTGAAACAAGACATAGTGTATACAGGAAGGGCATTAATGACAGCTTTTAAGAGAACTTCCTTACATGCTATGGAAATCATCTTGTTCTTCCAGTTCTAGAGTTTTGCTTTGACAGAAGAAATGACATAGGAGAAAGATTCAAGTTTGGATTTGCCAATTCCCAGGGGCAAGCCTAGATATCTTGTGGAAGTATGCAGTTGTATCTCATTCATGACTGAGCAGATTCTCCCATGGATGTGAGTGGGTGTATTTTTACTGAAGAAAGCAGAGGACTTCTGCAGATTCACCCTTTGTCTAGTGAACAATCTATATCTTTCAAGAACATTCATCAACATTTGACCTTAAGAGACCTCTGCTTTACAGAAAAGTAGAGCATCGTCTGCAAAGAACAGATGAGATATGGGTGGGCCATTCCTTGATAATTTGATGCCAGATTAATCACCTTTGTACAGAGAATCTTTGATGAGAGCAGATAGATGTTCAGTGACAACAATAAACAGATAGGGGGACAAGGGGTCCCCTTGTCTAATTCCCCTAGAAGGATAGATCACCCCACTTAAGGAACCATTCACAACAAAGGAGAAAGATGTAGTTGGGATGCAGACCATAAGCAACTTAATAAAATTCAAGTTGAACCCCATTTGTATCATGATTTTCTCAATACAGACCCATTCTACCTTATCAAATGCCTTCATTAAATCAAGCTTTAAGGCCATGAAAAAGTTTTTCCCTGTTCTGTGTCTGTTAAGAAAGTGAAAAACCTCCTGAGCCAATATAACATTGTCCAAGAGTTGTATATCCTTTATAAAGGCAGATTGACACACACTAATACATGAAGGTAAGCAACATTTTAGTCTAATAGCCAGAAGCTTAGAAAGAACCATATAGACTACACTGCAAAGAGAGATGGGTCTGTACTGACTGAGAGTTGAGGGAGAGTGACATTTAGGAATTAGAGTCACTATGGTGTGGTTCCAGTACTGCAAAATCATACCCGAGTTGAAGAAACTTTGGATGGCCTCAATTAAGTCTCTATGGATAATGTTCCAACAATGTTGATAGAAAAATGCAGTCATGCCCTATTCCCCTGGAGACTTGTCAGGATGGAGGCTAAAGAGTGCATCCTTGATTTCATCATCTGAGAAGAGAATGAGGAGCTGCTGGTTCATATCCTCTGTGATGGACCGGGGTATAAGCTGCAAAATGGAATCACCTCCCTAAGATCCTTCTGTCGTGAACAACTGTGAAAAATATGTAGTGATGTGGTCTTCTATCTCCTTTTGGGAATTGCAGACTCTATTGTTATCTGTAGTGAGTCTAGTAATTGCATTCAGCCTCCTTCTTTGGATGATATAAGCATGATAGAATTTAGTGTTGGCATCACCCTCCTTTAGCCACTGAGATCTTGTTTTTTAGGCCCAATATCTTTCTTCATAGGCATAGGCTTCATCAAGATCTTTCTTCACTGAGTCCCATTCATTCCAATTCTCATGTCTGCCTGCAGATTTAAGAGTGTCAAGCTTAAAAGATAGATGAGCAACCTTTTCTTGGTTATGATATTTGAATTTGGAGCTCCAGATAAGTAGAGTTATTCTAGTCTGCTTTATTTTCTCTTTCAGCCTGTAGAAAGGGGTGCCTGCTTGGGGTGAGTTCCAGGCATTCTGAACCACTTCTTGAAAACCTTCCTTTGTGGTCCACCTTCTATCAAAACAAAACCTTCTTTTGAATTTGTGATCCTGAGATCCTGAATCAAGAATGAGCAGAGAATGATCTGATGAGGATCTGATTTCATTAAAAATCTTGGCATGAGAGTGATTACTGAGCCAATCAAAGGATGCAAATCCCCTATCAAGTTTTTCTTCTACAAATCCTTCATTCTCTCTATTGTTACCCCAGGTGAATTGGTAGCCCTCCATTTGAATTTCTTCCATTTCCATGTTTGAGATGAATCTGTTAAAACTATCATAACTCCTACTGCTTTTGGTTTTCACTCCTCTTTTCTCCCCATTGGAACATATAGCATTCCAATCTCCAATTATGAACCACAGATCCCCCCAATCAATTTTGTCTTCCTCCAATTCCATTCTTTGAGCTTCTCTGATGTTCCTGTCTGCATTCATGTACACAAAAATACCCCAGCCTTGATCCATACCCCCCAACTTGTAATGAACAGCAATGTAGAACTCTTTGAAAACTATTTGAAAGATTTCCACATCTTGATGCCAAAGCAATAATAATCTCCCACTAAGACCTCTGGG
>CACSLK010034236.1:1463998-1484302 GCA_902706635.1 Striga hermonthica | reverse complement strand
TTTCAGGTCAGTATGTCGGGCCGGGAGCGTGACGTGACGTGACGGGACGGCAGGATATTTATATATGTTTTGGACTGTATAAATATAATTATGACTTACGCTTCCGCTTATGTTTTGATGACTTGTGATGATGTTTTGATATATTTCGACGTACGTTTTTGACGAACTCACCACTTAGACGAACTTTTAAGAAAATAAAGTTTCAGTAACCGGATGTTTTTATTAAATTAAAACAACGGTTTTCTAAGTTAAGTCATGATTTTTCACGGTAGCACCCCGAATCAGTTTTCCCAAAGTAAAAAGGTTTTATTTTTAAATAACCTTGCGAATTATTGCGCTACTCTGATTTTACAGTAAGGTGGGGTGTTACAAAAATCTTTGAAAATCTTAACATTTTTTAAATACTAATGGATTACCAGAGTTGTTTCTTAAAAAAAATATATATTATATCTTTTCATTATTTAACCTACCAATTAATTTACTACCAAAAAATTATGTAATAACATTTTTTTTACATTAATAATTGTTAAACGTAAATATAACACATGCTTTAAACACAAATCCTGGTAGATACAAATCAATCTTTACAAATCATCAACACACTAATTGTGATATATACTACTTTTTAACTACAAAAATACTATATTTTAATAACCGATACTATATCGAATGCAAAAAGAGAAGGATATCGCATGTTGACATGTTACTGAAGAAATTGGTGCCCGTCAACTGTATATAGTTGTTCACGTGTTACAAATCGTATGAGTTGAAATATTTTAATTTGTGGAAATGACGATGTACCAAACTCAAACAAAAATATTGTGTATAATGATTTTTACTAATATCCAAATAATATATATTTTTTTGTTTCATAAATAAGTTTTATGTTTTGAACAATATGATCATATTATTCAAATTAAATTGCTTCCTTTAATATTATTAACCAATGCTTCGCATGGATTCACAGTTCAAGTTGTTGTACTAAATACATACTACACCCTATTCATAATAAGTGTAGTTTTGAAAAGTTGCACAATTATTAAGAATACTTTTTTTTTTCAATAATAACCCTCATTAATGAGGATAGAGATGAATGTTTTGGAAAAAGATGAAGAGTGAATATAAAAAGACTTGGCACAAAAATAACTCGTCATTCAAGTGCACAACTACTTTGAATTAAGAATTCCCTTTCTTGAGGGCGGCGATTCTCCTCTGCGAGCTTGAATTCCTCTTACCTAGGCCTGATTCTCTTGGATAAGAGCATCATCTTTCGATCTTTTAGAGCTCCTCTCATCTATGTTATCAATCTCTATTTTGCATATCTTATTCCCTTTCTAACATTTCCCTTTCCCCTAATTCTGTCCTATTTTTCTGTGCTAGGGTTTTCTAAGAGGAAGAGCAGCCCAATTCCAGCTCGCACTCAGCAGTGATTCAGTGTTCTCATGGACGAGGAAGATTTATCCAGAAAGTTTGGGGATTTCCAGCTATCGGGAAGCGAAGCCAACATTATCCCCCTAATCACAGACGATATTCAATCAGTAAAGAAAAATGTAGTCACAACATTTTGGGAAAATAATCGGCCAGCGAAAGGTCCACCTGCTTGGCCTTTACAGAACCCTCAACCAAATATGGCAAATTCAAGCGCCAATGACAATTAGAGAACTCAGCTCGAACTACTTCCAGTTCATATTCTCTAACATGGAAGATAAGGCCAAAGTTCTGAGAGGCACTAACTGGCTTTTCGACAAACAATATCTGATCCTGCGAGATTGGTTTGAGGACATAACAGCCAGCATGAGAGCTTCAAAGAATTGGAAATCTGGGTGCAAGCTTGGAATGTCCCAATACACTAGATCTCTACAGACGTGGGGCTTAAAATCGGCAAAGCCTTCAAAAGGGTTAAAAATGTGGTTATACCCCAAACGGGAACATTAGCCGGAAAATGCCTCAGAATGCTTGTCACTATGGATATTGAACAACTTATCCTAAGGTTTGCTTGCCTTCAACTGGATAACAAAAAAACAGTCATTGAGTTTAAGTATGAAAGGTTAGTCAATTTATGCCACTACTGCGGGATCATTGGGCATTTGGACAAAAATTGTGACAAGCAAATGCAAGATATGGATGCAGGAAAGCTGAGAGAAGGTGCTTATGGCGATTGGCTAAAAGCTAACGAGTCATTTTTGTACACTGGGCAACACAACCATCACAACTCTAACTCTTATTCCCCAACCCCCAATCCTATTTCCAAAACTGATAACTCTCCATCACTTTCTGTAGCAAAAATCACTGTTCTTATGGATTATGTAACCTCCCATCAACCTTCTAACCATCATTCTATAAGCTCTAACCAACCTATCTCTCAACCCAAAAACAACCCAACTGGAAAAATAGCCATAAGCTCTACAGATGACTCCTCCTCCCAAACTCCTCACACCCTCAATAAGCACACAGAAACATCCAACACTGCTAATCTCCTCCCATCCTCAGAAACTAAATCCCATCAACACTCGAATGCTTTGACCATCCCCAACCCTGTTGAACCAACGACCACAGATATGCAAATCACCTTAATATGATCACCCAAAACCCTAGCCTCTCTCCCTCATTCTGAACCCACCTAAGATACCAATAGCCAACCCACCACTACCAAAAAATGGAAAAGGAAAGCCAAGCCTCTTGACCCCCCCTAAAGTTCTAACCCCAGCCAGAACTACCAGACTCAAAAGATAACTTAACATCACTGAACCTTCCATCCCTCATCAAGAACCCAACCTAATTGAGATAGCAGCAGGGAATAAGAAGCAGAAGGTAGCTGAAACAAGGGTGGAGGTAGCCAGCCCCAACTGGCCCCAACCTGATCAATGAAGACAACCCTGTGGAATTGTAGAGGCTTGGGTGGGGGCTCTACAATTTCCCAGTTCAAGAAATCATGTAGATTCCACCATCCCTCTTTTGCTTTTTTCTAAGAAAAACAAAAAAAAATTGTAAATACAATTTTCAAGAAGCTAGGAGTAGGCAATAATTGGAGTGCGGTTGATCCAGTGGGAAAAAACGGTGGATTGTTGCTCATCTGGAATGAAGACATTCATATATTCCAAATCATCAAATCGGATTTTTGCATACAGGTTGAATACTGGGATGAAAGCAAGAGTAAAACCTGCTGGGGTTTCTTCATCTGTGCTAGCACCAACCAACAGAGAAGAAGAGAGTAATGGCAGTCCCTTCTTGATGCCCAACAAAAATTGGGTGATTATTGGTTCATTTGTGGTGACAAGAACGAGATCACCTGCCCTGAAGAAAAAATAAGGTGGGAATCCAAGAGGGCTATCATCATTCAGTGCATTCAACAGCTTTATCTCTCTAATGGTATGCATGAAATCGAGCTTCAAGGGAACAAATACACCTGGGGGAACAACAGGCAAGGAGTAGGATATGTCGAAGAACAATTGGACATAGTATTTTGCTCTCTAGGGTGGCTTACTATTTTCCCCAATTCCACAGTGCAAAATGAGTTTAAAAGCTCCTCTGATCACAGCCAATTGTGCTTGAACTCCTCACCTGAGATAAAAAAGACCAAGAAAAGATTCTTCTTCGATAGCAGATGGCTTAAAAAAGATGGGATTTCTGAAGTAGTTTCTACAGCCTGGAACTGCTACAAATCAGGTACCCCCATGTACAGCTTCCAAGAGAAAATCAAGGGAGTTAGGGTGCAATTGCTCAAGTGGAGCTGCCAGTTTAAATCTGAAAATAAGAAAAAAAATTGAAAAGCTGCGCATGCAACTTGCTGAGTTGAGATGGGAAGGGGGTCTGAGAGATTGGCAAAAATGGGATGCTATCCAGAAAGATCTTAATGACATCTACAAGCAGAAAGAGCAATATTAGCACCAGAAATCTATAATCTCATGGCTCAAGCGTGGGGATAAAAACTCTTAGTTCTTTCATGCCCACACCACACAGAGAAGGAAGAGGAACAAAATTGTGAGCCTTATTAATGAAGACTCCTCTGAGTGTGAATCCTTTGATGCTATTGCACAATGCACTGAAGAATTTTACAAAGACCTTTTCTCCTCTCAAGGCCCATCCAGCAATGATCCAATTCTTGATAAAATCCTGTTGACATGGTTTTTTGTAAACCGAATTAAGCGATATTTATCAAACATTTATGCTCAGTAAGCTGGAGATTATACTAGTACAATATGTGAACATCTCCAAAGGATCCTAAAACAATTACACGTCGGGGGAAAGTGAATCAAGAACCGACATCTCCGACACCTAAATCGACATCTCATATCGGTTGTGATATTTCGGTACGACACACCAGTTGGGACATATCAGTTATAGCTAATTGAACCGATATCTATGACTTGCCACGTCAACACCATAAGGCGGCGCCAACTCAGCACAAGTCATCATTACACCTGGCCAAGTGGCATGCTATCGGGATAAATGGCAATTAGCCGCCTTTGACCTTTCAAATGTAATGATTACATTTCAAGATAAATGTTGTAAATTAATATAAAAGGGGAAGAGAGATTCTCCAGATAGGGACGAGATAGATATACAAAAATATTCAATACACTTGTTTTTGTTTGAAACTCTCATACGTCTTTTGCTGATTCATTGGGGGTACTCAACATAATATTCAATAACATATAGTTGTTAATTCCCATTTAACAATAGTTTGGCGCTAGAAGGAGGGCCCATAGTTTTGAGGTTAACTTTCACTGTTATAGCTACCTACACGCTTGAAGTCACCATGTCAAAATCTGGGCGAGACCATACCTCTCACGTTGGTCACAGTCAATCTACTAATCATTCCCCAGGGCGCACTGCACCACCTCCTCCGGTTACGAATATCACAAACTTTATTCAAAACCCGGAGTTTATTCAAGGTTTAACCTCCCTTATAGCTCAAGCTATGCCTAGATACTCGAGTGTCATGCCAGTGTCAACACCATTTCTTACAAATCCTGTGGAGCAACCAAATCCTACTCAACACAACCTTGAAACACATGCTGCGACATCACATGCTACATCGAATCCGCATCATACCTCCCCACGTCAAGAGCAGTTAACGCGTATAACCACTAATCCGGTACTGAATAACCAGGACACATAACAACCCCCCATTCAGGAAATGACTGTTGAAATCCACTCTGCTCGTCATCAGCGAATTCCGTCACGTCCTAGACCTACTTCACCGATGCCTCATGATCGTAAAGATTTACGGCGCCAGATTGAGCAGAATCGTATCTCAAGACACAGTGCAGAGGAAATTGAAGTTCTTCGTAAACGCCTGGCCGAACTTGAGACTAGACAGAAGTCACAGGAAGATTCTCCCTGACATGTCTCGACGTCAGGAAATGTCGTTATTGAAGTTGATTCACCTTTAGCTCTGGAACTCACCGGGAAGCACTCCCTGCAAAAGGTAAAAATCCCACAAATTGACATGTATGATGGAACTTCGGACCCAGATGCGCACTTGGGTCACTATACATCGTGGATGGATTTGCATGGAGCCTCAGATGCTTTGAGATGTCGGATGTTTTCGCTTACACTGGGGCCGCGACCACAAAAATGGTACTACACTCTTCCACCTCATTCAATTTGGAAGTGGCAACAGTTACGTGCGGCTTTCCGGTCACACTTCATCGGAGCTCAAATTTGTCTCATCCAAAAAGAGTCAATCACTAACATCGTGCAAAAGGACGACGAAACTGTCAAGGACTACGTGTCTCGGTTTAACGATCGAATTCAGAATATGGAGCCTTGTCACCCTGAGACCCTGTTGGTAACCGCGATTGCTGGATTGAAGCCTAACTCGATGTTTCGCTGGACCCTATGCCAAAACAAGTCGGCTACATTTCAAGAATTCCTCGTACGAGCTCAACAATTTATTATTGCCGAGGAGTCGATGTCGGTTCTCAGTTTTGATTTCTCGGCTAAAGAAAGCAAGTCTGAGCCGGACGTCAAAAAGAAGAATAAGAAGAACTTTGGAAAAGCGCAATTTCGGAATTTCTCCAAAGGATATGAAAACACTCCAGAGTCCAGGGCCGCTCGTGATCAATATTCAGACAATGTCAGGACAGGTTATCAGGCCGTTTATTCAGCTGGAGCAGCTACTATATATGAAGAACTGAAAGGAAAAGAAATTATTCCAGATCCGAGACCCGTGAGAACTCCTAAAGACAAGCTGGACAAAACTCGGTACTGTGCCTAGCACAAGTCTCCGGGACATAATACCGATGAGTGTCTCGGCCTTTTGTCAGCCCTCTTACGATTAATTGGACAACCTCAACTTCAAAAGTTCAGAAATTTTGATAATTGCCGAAAAGGGAGACCCTTAGATCTTTCAGATGAAGAAGATGATGATAACCAACCTGTTAACCCAAAAAGAGCCCGCGCAAACGATAAGGAGGTTTTTACATTTTCTACTCTTGTCGGAACTTCGACCGATAATTGCAAAAAATCCAGAACACATGACGTATCAGACTCTCCACATTGCATACCTCGAGTCAATTCTAATACTAAACAGCTGGACACTTCTCGGCGGAAAGCCAAAGCCTATGCCAGGGAGGCACAAAATGCTGAGAAACGAGTCATGAACGTTGATCTTCGAGATACCATTAATAAGCGGAATTGTCCTATCACATTCAGTATCGAAGATGCTAATCTATTCGCTCATCCTCATTCCGACGCTCTTATTATCACAGCCCCGATTGGGGGGATCCCCGTCCACCGAATTATGGTCGATACAGGAGCTTATTCAAGTATTTTGATGCTCCGAACTTTCAAGAAATTGGGTCTGGACCCAGCAGATATTAAACCTTGCAACGACCAAATTCAAGGTTTCAATGGAAGCATCTCTTGTCCTGTTGGCGAAATATTACTCCCTATTCGGTTTGGTGGCTTTGGACCAAAATCCAAGATTATTATGGAGAATTTCAAAGTCTTGGATGTCCAGAATGAATATAATGCTGTTGTAGGACGAACTGCACTTTACAAGCTCCATGCTGCCGTGTCGATTTTTCATTACGCCATGAAGTTCCCTACCATTGAAGGAGAAGGCACTCATTACGGTGATCAACGAGAAGGGCGAAGTCTGACGTTACTCTCAACCTCGTGTAACTTTCATATGTTCGAAGAACATGAGACTGATAACTCCATTGAGTTAAAAGATTCAACTCTTCCTGATGATCAAAGAACTAATCAATTTACTTCAGATACCGACACCTCTATTGTAGCTGGTACCGATGTCCCTGTGACGTCGGATTTGTCTGAAACACCAAATGAAGCCCTTAATCAGAGACCACCTTTTTATGAGAAAGACATAGGAATACACGAAGATATAGATCCACAGATGCAATTCAAAGAGAAGAATCATCATGTCCGAGCAGAACCAGTTGAAGACGTCGCGACTATTTATGTAGATGGATCGACCCAGGAAAAGTCGTTGCGCATCGGAGCTAACCTTCAAGAACCCACACGTTCCCATTTAATTCAATTTCTTCAGTCAAATTCCGACGTGTTTGCTTGGAAGCACGAAGACATGAAAGGAATAGAAAGCATGTCATCGTTTAAATTTGGACAAGACCGTTAAACCTGTTATTCAGAAACGCCGGAAATTCGGTCCAGATCGCCAGAAGGCAGGCTCTTGAGGAAGAAATAAATAAGCTTATAGACAACAAGTTCGTTAAAGAAGCTAAGTACCCGACGTGGATATCAAATCCCGTCTTGGTTAAGAAAGCTACCGGCCTTTGGCGTCTATGCATTGATTTCTCATATTTGAACCAAGCATGCCCGAAAGATAGCTATCCAATTTCACACATTGATTACATGGTAGACGCTACCTCGGGACATCAGCTCATGAGTTTTTTGGATGCCTATTCCGGTTATAATCAAATTCCCATGCACCCTGACGATGTTGAACATACTTCGTTTTATTCAGCCGGTGGTCTTTACTGTTATGTCATGATGAGTTTCAGATTAAAAATGTTGGGGCTACATATCAACGGTTGGTCAATAAGATGTTTGCACGTCTAATCGGCCATACGATGGAAGTCTATGTAGATGACATGCTGGTGAAATCGGAACAAGCCTCTGATCATATTGCTCATCTTTTAGAAATCTTTGACATTCTTCGAGAATATTCAATGGTGCTTAATCGCAAGAAGTGCACCTTTGGAGTTGGGTCAGGGAAATTTTTAGGATACATGGTAAGTCAAAGAGGAATCGAAGCTAATCCCGCCAAGATTTGAGCCATACTTGAATTGTCTCCCCCGACATCTATCAAAGGGATCCAAGCTTTATCTGGTCGACTGAAAGCTCTAAACCGATTCCTTTCAAATTCGACGGATCATTGTAAGCCGTTCTTTGATGCAATCATAAAGAAGAAGTCGTTCGAATGGACCGCGAAATGTCAGGATGCTTTCGACAACATCAAAGAAGTTCTTTCACGATTACCGATGTTGCAGAAACCTCTTCCTGATGAACCTTTGTATTTATACTTATGTGTAAGCGACGTTGTTGTTAGTGCTGTTCTTATACGACAAGATACACTTCAGCAGTTCCCAATATATTACATTAACAAGGCCTTACATGACGCCGAATTGCGATATCCGTATATGGAGAAGTTAGCCTTTGCTCTGATCATTGTTGCACGGAAGATGCGCCCATATTTTCTGGAGCATTCTATTATTGTGTTCACATCATATCCTCTGCGACAAGTCCTCCACCGACCTGACACGTCAGGAAGAATGATTAAGTGGGCAATAGAACTAGGACAGTTTGACATTCAGTACCGACCACGAACTGCCATCAAAGCCCAAGTGTTATCAGACTTCATAGCAGAGTTTACCCCGATTGTCGGCACATCTATTGAAGATCCGACATGGACTCTATACATCGATGGATCGTCCACCTCTATACGAGGTGGAGGAGGAATTGTTTTAGTTAGTCCTAATCAACAAGTGTTTCGTTACTCTGTAGCATTCACTTTCCCGGCTACCAACAATGAAGCTTAATATGAGGCCCTTTTATCAGGCCTACACTTTGCTGAATCCATGAATGTTTCCTCTCTCCGATTATTTTCTGACTCTCAGTTATTAGTCAGCCATATTAATGGCGCTTACGAAGTTAAGGAACCACGGTTGTTGCCTTATTTTGATCTCGTCAAGAAGAAGCTATCACGGTTCAAAAAGACGTTAGAACATATACCTCGGTCATCTAATATTCAAGCAGACGCTCTTTCGCGTTTGGCCTCTTCAACCGATTTGAACAATGTCGAGTTTGTGCAAATTACTCAACAGACGACTTCCTCAACAGTTTCTACCGACGTCGTTATGATCGACGCTGCATCACCAATCCCAGACCCGACATGGATGGATCCGATCATCAACTACCTTCAAACCGGGGCCATACCCGAAGACCCAAAGGAAGATCGCACCCTTCGTGTTCGTGCTGCTCATTTCACAATTGATCAAGAAACATTATATAAGCGTGGATATTCCACTCTATTGCTCAAATGCTTGTCGGAAATCGACGCCCGACGCCTTCTCAAGAAATACATGAAGTTGTCTGCGGTACTCATCAAGGAGCACAAGCTTTATCTTACAAGATTCTCCGACAAGGCTACTATTGGCCCACTATCAGGAAAGATGCCGCAGACTGGGTGCAAAAATGTTACAAATGTCAGATATTTGCTCCTAACGTTAATCAACATCCTGAACTCCTCAAGTCAATATATAGCCCATGGCCGTTTGCAAAATGGAGAATTGATTTAATTGGCCCACTTCCGACAGTAAAAGGAGGTGTTCGGTTTGCAATATTAGTTGCCGATTACTTTACTAAATGGGTTGAGGTCGAACCTCTTGCAACCATCACTGAACAAAAGATGATTGATTTTGTCTGGAAGTCAATTGTTTGTCGGTTTGGAATACCAAACTCCGTCATAACCGACAATGGTCGTCAGTTCGAAGGAAAACGATTTGAAGGCTTTTGTGAAGATTATGGCATCAAGCACTTCTTCTCGTCACCTTATCATCCACAAGATAATGGGCAGATAGAGGCTGTAAATAAGATTATCAAGAATGGTCTGAAAACTCGACTTGAGACTGCAAAGGGATTGTGGCCCGACGAGCTACCCCATGTCCTCTGGGCTTACCGGACGATGACGCAAAACTCAACTGGAGAAACTCCGTTTTCGTTGGCACACGGAACTGAAGCTGTAATACCTGCTGAACTCACTTCTCCGACGTATCGAATTACCCATTTTTTTGATGAATCCAAATCGGAAAACCTGAGGGTCAATCTCGACTTAGTCGATGAAATGCGGACCAACGCAGAAATTCGAAATGCCGCTTACAAACGACGTAGTGAGAAGTATATCAATTCAAGACTCAAGCCACGCTCATTTGTTGTAGGAGACCTCGTGTTGAAAAGGGTTACTGGGGCCAACGTCGGTCCGTTGCAACCGAAATGGGAAGGACCTTTCAAAGTGAGTCGTCTAATCTCTAATGGGACCTACCGGCTTGAGACTGTAGATGGTGTTCCTCTTCAGTATCCTTGGCATGCCACTTATCTGAAGAAATACTTCCAATAAACTAAAGACTGATCCGTTATCTCTGATGATCTTAGATGTATAAAGACTTTTTGTTCTGCCTATGTACAAGATTACCTTTTGTTATCAATAAAGATTGTGTGTCGAACCACTATAATTTGTTCGCTCACTCGGACCCTGATATATTGGTCCATGTTGCTAAGGCTGAACGTGTTTGTACCTGAAGTTGGTGCGACCCAGCCAAACGCAATAAAGCCGGATACTTCCAAGCCCTGAAGATGGTTTGGGGAGACTTATGCTCTATGATTTCGAATCCTGATGTTGATTTGATGAGCTTACAATAAATATTTCTAAGTTCTTTGAAACATTCGAAGACTTTTACAATAAAATCAAGTCGGTTATGACTTGTTCTGATAAGAAGTTTATCGATGTCGGAAATATTATCAATTATACCGATATCAAAAATTCATGAAAATTATACCAAAATTACGTCGGAAGGCATGATTTGCCAAACATTTATCTTCTCCGACATGTTTTCACTTATTACAATAATAAGTCATAACAATACATTCACAAGATTAATGAAATCATTAAACATTAAAACTTCATTCATAATGAAATATCGTCATTACATTCAATAAAAAAGCAAATAAAAACAAAACAAACAACAATTAATAGACAGGCTTCATTCATCTTTGTTCGTTCCCGATAACGACGCCCCTCCAGTTTTTGAAGATTGAGGGTTTACAGCTTCAGCCTTGCCTTTATCTGCTGCATCCAGATGATCTATCAGTCTTTGGCCCAGACGCTGCATTACTTCATCTTCTTTTTCTATCACGGCTTGAACGATGTCGCTTTTTATGATTACGACGTCATCATCTTCGTGAACAATTTGGTCACCGTCGGGGTGAGACACTTCCACTAGCCACCCTTTGGCTTTAGCATCGTCTTCAGCCACTTTTCACAGAGCAAAACTTGTGACGACATCTATAAGCTCTTCATCGAAAAGATTTTCCAAAGTCTCAGCAAAAAAGGCTTCGGCAACTGCCTCGACACATATGTTTGCCATGTCGGGTTTTTTAGTTTTCTCCACCTCAAGAATCATGTCGATGAAGGCCCGACGAACTTTAGCTTTGCGCTCCTTCGAAAAGGGCGCCAATTCCAATTCGAGCATCCGACTTTCCTTCTGCTTGAGAAGTCGGTCATCAAAGTCCAATTCATCTTGATCAGCCGGAATATGAACACTTTTGATCTCAGGATTAAGGCGATGCTTTTCCAGCTTTTCCAGAAGGAAGATCCGCAGCTCGTCGATACTGTAAATGCCGTTTTCCACCCGGTCGATGACCCAGTGTAGTATCAACGCGGCATTCAAATCCAGGTCCCATTCAGTCACAGCATCTGCCACAGCCTTTTTACCGACATCAATGCCCTCTTGGAATTTGAATTCAGCTGCGGCTGTCATCTCTTGACAGAGTTTACCCATAGCCATTTCATGGGCCTCGCGACATCGGATTAGTTCAACGTCCTTGTCAGATTGATCCTTGCGAACAGTTTGAAGTTCGGCTCTCAATCTCATGAGCTGCTCGTCCTTCTCCTTTGCCGTTTCTTCAACTTTGGCCAGCTGAACCGACAAGATATCGTGGGCCATCAAGAGATTCTCCTTTTCAGTCTTAAGGTCGCTCACCTCGGTCTGTGCTGCTTTTACTTGGGCATCTTTCTCCAACATTAATGCCTCGTAGCGAGACTTCTCATCTTCTAAAGAAGCAATGGCACCTTCTTTCAAGCTCAGCTCGTGCTGCTTCTCGTCTAACTCCTGCACTCTTCCCCGATAACTGTCCTCGGCCGCTATAAAGCTGACGAGTGCCCATCCCAAGCAACCTCGGGCGTAACTGAACTTTTGATCATCGGGCAGAGATGCAATTCCGGCATGAGTCTTCGGGTCCCACGACATCAAAAGAACTTTCGCCGCCTTAACTGCTTCAACGGGGATCTGATGATTGTTTGTGACTTTTGGCTCGACGACGGTTTGGAACATTGAGAACCAAGGGTTGAACACACCCTCTGGCAATTTTAACTTTGCCGCCTTTTTCTCATTGACTCTGAGGAAAGAATCCCTCAGAATGATCTCGGGCTCTTCTTCCTCCTTGTCCTTGTTGGCTCCGATGTCTTGTTTCTTCTTCATCCTTTCGGCCGCATGGGACACATTGGATCTCTTGCGCCGTTGAACTACATTTAAACAAGGCTCTTCCGACACCTCTTGCGAGATGTCGGTCACCACAGTAGGCTCATCCACCGTTGTCATCACTTGCTGCAACGAAGCAACATCAAGGGGCGTGATGTCGGCAGCTACTGGCTCATTCGTCATAGCCGGTGTTGGCTCCACCCTCATCGCTGAAGGCTTACCGACAGCACCCTGAGATCGGTTGGGGTTCTTCTTCCATGCTTTAAGAAGATTCATGCGACCGGCCATTTCAGTTGATCGAAGGATTTTGTTCTTCCCGACTTTATTTTTTAAGTCTGAATTTGGGTTACGCCTCCGATGATCTTCTGCTTCAACAGGATCTCCAAAACCGAAGTACCCCAGCAGTGGATAATAAACTGTTACAGGATACCTCAAGTTAAATCGGTATCATTAATATGAATGATAAAGTAAAACAAGTAAGAAGTTTACCTGGTTGAAACGAATAGTTCAATATCCCGGGAAATAAGCCAGCTAACTCTAATCGGGAATCCTTCACAAGTCGTTGGTATCGCCGCTTGTTATGGGGAACCTCAAACAGCTTGTCCACTCGATCGTACAGTAAACCTTCAAATTTGGGTTCTTTCTTTCCTGCTGGCTTTGCTACAAGGTCACAAAAGTCCACCTGTTAGCGAAAACAAAAAACAAGATATTAATAATCGAAGTGAAGAAAAAGATGAGAAGCTTACAATAACCAAATTTAATCACCATAGGGATACTAATCCCATCGGCAAGAAGATTATTGGCGAAATCGGTGCATTGCCAATCTCCACCAACCCACAACCATTCTTCTTGAAATCCATGGAGAGTGTCGGGGATTTCAACTATTATTTTTCCGACCTTAACCCTTGGTTGAGGTTTACCGACAAGTGAAAAAGTTACAAGTGGGTCCGTTACTTGTCTATCTGGGCTTTTTCTGAAAGTAAACATACTCCTCATGTCCCTTGCCGACGGTAAATTCTATTTTTTCTCGACTAAAAGCACGAGTAAACCGATAACTCGTTTCCATGAATTCGGAGCAATTTGGCACAGTGGGAATTCCCAATTCCTTAAATATTCAGTGATTATTCGCGGTAGAGGGAATCGTAACCCTGATCTTAAACTCTCAGCGAACACACCGACACACCCGGGTGGCGGACACGTGATCCTTTCCCCCGGATAGGGTGCAAATAAATGTACCGATGTAGGAACTCAAATTTCACCCCGTAGCATGACAATATCGGCATCTGTCAAAATGCTCGGTTCATCGTGGGATGTAAGTTCAGGGTCCGGCCATCTTCTAATGGGTCGCCTCCAGAATCTCGGGTCATTAATAGCATTTTCCTCCACTGTCTTGTCCCCCTCGATATCATTTAACCGAATATTCAAGCGTTCGATGAATACCGGATCCCACCGATTATATTCCGACAATAATTCCAATTCCCCAGAATGGACCATATTGATCATCATAACGTCCAACTCATCGTCACCCGAAGATGCCCATGTTACACTCATGATGCCGCGAAAGTATATCGGAAAAGATGAATAAAACAAAGAAATTATTCTTACCACAAGAAGAAGTCTGCAGATCTAGGATGCTTTGAGTTGTGAAATGATTGATTTGCAAGAAAATAAGAAAATCGATTGCAGAGAGAAAATAAAAGTAAAGTAAATTTTGACAGAAGATTTCCTATTTATACTAAACCCTAAGTTTAACAATGACCGTTGGAAGAAGAAAGAAATAGGGTTGCGTGGGATTAACGTTCTTTATCCGCGAGTCGTCACGACCTTTGAGAATCGTGCCTCTCAACAACGGCTACGTGGCCTATTAAAAGTAACTGTTGCCCCTATCAGTAAACGTTGCAATTAATCTTAATAAATTGCGTCGTTTCAACTGTCAGCATTATTTCAACCAAGTGTAAAGACATCGGAGGAACAGCTGCAAAACCGACATGCTCCCCTTGCTCAAGATTAATTGTTTCTTGGTAAATTTTCAGCATCACTGCCCGTCTTTTTCAAGACATCCATTAATGCTGGGGGCCACCTTGTTGACATGGTTTTTGGTAAACCGAATTAAGCAATATTTATCAAACATTTATGCCCAGTAAGCTGGGGATTATACTCGTACAATATGGGGACATCTCCAAAGGATCCTAAAGCAATTACACGTCGGGGGAAAGCGAATCAAGAACCGACATCTCCGACACCTAAACCGACATCTCATATCGGTTGTGATATGTCGGTACGACACACCAGTTGGGACATATCAGTTATAGCTAATTGAACCGATATCTACGACTTGCCACGTCAACACCATAAGGCGGCGCCAACTCAGCACAAGTCATCATTACACCTGGCCAAGTGGCATGCTATCGGGATAAATGGCAATTAGCCGCCTTTGACCTTTCAAATGTAATGATTACATTTCAAGATAAATGTTGTAAATTAATATAAAAGGGGAAGAGAGATTCTCCAGATAGGGACGAGATAGATATACAAAAATATTCAATACACTTGTTTTTGTTTGAAACTCTCATACGTCTTTTGCTGATTCATTGAGGGTACTCAACGTAATATTCAATAACACATAGTTGTTAATTCCCATTTAACAACAAATCCAACAAGTTATAACAGACTCCATGAACACTGAACTCACTGTTGAATTTGATGAAGCTGAAATAAAAGCTGCACTATTCTCCATTTCTCCCCACAAAGCACCAGGTCAAGACGGTATGACCTCCTCCTTCTTTCAGCATTTTTGGAACATTATCAAATCTGATCTCTGTGCTTTGATTTACAGTTTCTTTCAGCCAGGAAAGATGCTCAAAAGTATTAACCACACCCTTATCACCTTAATCCCAAAAGTCCAAAAACCTGAAAAAGTTTCCCAATACAGGCCAATCAGTTTGTGTAGTGTTACTTAAAAAGTCATCTCAAAAATCCTTGCCAACAGATTTAAACCATTTGTCCCCCTCTGCAACAGTGAAACTCAATCAACTTTCATCTCAACCAGACAGATCCTACACAATGTGATCCTAGCTCATGAAATTATCCACTTCGTTAATAATCACAGACAGGAAACTCTTGTTACATGGCCATTAAATTGGGCATGTCCAAGGCCTTTGACAGAGTGGAATGGACTTGTGTGAGAAACAGCATGACTAGGCTTGGCTTTGATGCTTCCTTTATTAAATGGATCCTGGCTTGCTTAAATTCAGCCTCATTTTCTTTTAATGTGAATGGCACAGTCTGCGGATACATCATTCCATCAAGGGGAATCAGACAAGAAGATCCCTTATCTCCTTATATGTTCTTGTTGGTTTCTCAAGTCTTATCCACCATTATTAACAACTTCACTCTCTCGGGTCAATTCACAGGTATAAGATATGCAGAAACAGCCCCACCTTAACCCACCTTATGTTTGCTGATGACACACTACTCTTCACCAAAGATGATACTACCGAAGCACATTTTATCCTTAAAATCCTCAGCCAATATAATGCCATAACAGGGAAGTGTGTCAACCTCCAAAAATCATCCATATTTTTCAGCAAAAACACCCCACCTAATACCAAAAACCTTATCTGTCAAATCTTCATGGGCATTCAACCTCAAAATTCCTCAAGATATCTAGGGCTGCCCCTAGGAATTGGAAAAACCAAACTGGAAACCTTTGCTTACATTGAAGATGCTGTTAAAAAGAAACTCTCCAACTGGCAAAACAACTTTCTTTCTTTTGCAGGTAAGGCAATACTCACCAAATCAGTTCTGGAAGCTCTTCCCCTCTATGCAATGTCCTGCTTCATCCTCCCCAAAGCCACATGTGCAAAACTTGCTAAGCACTTTGCTGATATATGGTGGAAAAACAAAAAGGAGGGGTCAAGGGGAATTCACTGGAAGGCTTGGAACCTCATTACCCTCCCAAAAGAGAAAGGTGGCCTTGGCTTCCATGACATACACCTAATGAATCAAGCCCTTATTGCCAAGCAGCTCTGGAGATTGCACAACCATCCTGAACTTCTAGTCAACAAGGTTCTGAAAGTTAAGTATTACCCAAGATCTTCCATTATTTCTACCAAAAAGCAAGGCAATGCTTCTTGGCTCTGGGCCAGCTAGAAAAAAACCACTTCTTTCTTCACCAATAATGCGATATTCAAAGTTAATTGGGAAGAAGATATCAACATTTGGCAATATCCCTGGATTCCTTCTCTTCCTTCTCACAAACCTAAGCCTCTTAATCCGTGGCAAGATAGAATCACATAGGTGCAGGACCTACTGGATGAAACAAGGAGAAGTTGGAACATTGAGCTAGTGAGAACTTGCTTCCCCATGGATAAAACTGCAGCTATCCTAAGCATCAAAGGTATGGAGCCCAACTCTAATGACAAGCTGTTATGGCTGCACAACAACTCTGGTAAGATCTCTGTTGCTGAGGTGTACAAAACCTTGGTGGAAGACAAGTGGAACAAACTAGATATCCCAGGTTGTAGCACACAACTAATGGCTATTCAACAGGCAAGGAACAGGATTTGGTCTTCCAAAGTGGCTGGGAAACTAAAACACTTTGTCTGGAAATGCTTCAACAACTCTTTGGCTGTAAACAAGGCTCTAAACCAAAAACTGAGCCTTTGATCCTATTTGTATGCTTTGTGGTGATGAAAAGGAATCTATTGTGCATACTCTTTCACTGTGCCAGAGCCAAGAGGGTTTGGAAGCTGACTTCAGTCACTTGCGATGGACTAGAAGACTGTTCTCACAGCTTCAAACATTGGTGGATCAAGCTCAGCTCTCTCAAGCAATCTGCCATTGCAAATCAAAGAATCCAGCTCACCATCTACCTCCTCTGGTGGATTTGGAAAACCCGTAATCTATGGGTTTTCCAGAACCATTGGCTCCCTGATATCACAATTGTTCATGCAGCCAACTCAGCTTGGATGGAATTCTGTTGCTCTTAGCTCCTGCAGCTGGTTTGCTTCCCCCAGCTTTGTCAGATTGATTTTGGATTGTGTTTTGTTGTCATGCGTGGCTTTTTGCTTTGTTTAGTTCTCTAGTCTATTTATGTAGTTTTTTCAGTTGTAGTGATAGGTCTACTAGGTCAATTGTTCAGTGGTAGATCTATCTTTTTGTTGTTGCTTAGCTTTGGCTAGCACTCTCATTACAAGTATCTATATTGGTCCCCATAGCTTCAGTCTATGCCAACAATAGATACTTGAAATGATTTTTGGTTTATTCCCAAGGAACACTCCCTGTCGTTCCTTGTATTCTACTTATTTGTAGTTCGTATTGTATATATTGTACTTTGTTTTCCGTTTGGTATAAAATCTATCGTTGTGAAAAAAAAAGAATATGAAAAGACTTTGTGTATTTATTTGCTAGATGAGAGTAATAATAGAAATATATGTACAAAATATCCAAAACGACATTTATTTTGTTAATAGTTGATAACGCCCATATGGACCATTTAGCTTCTAATTAGGGTAAAATACTTTTTCCCATCCAAAATATCACGGTTTTGGCGCATCACCATATAAACTATTTTTTTTTTACAAACCATCATATGAACTATACGGGTTTGTCAATGTGCCCCCTAAACCGGATATGAAAGTGGTTTTGACTGAAAAAAGTTGTTTAATGGCATTTTAGTAATTTCACATATTTTTTAGAAAATAAAAAAGAAAAATGAAAAAATGAGTAAGTTGGTTTCAAAAAATAAAATAAAAAATTAAAATATAAAAATTAAAATGATAAAAGAGGCTCGATCCAAAATGTCTTGGACCAGAAATACCTGCTACGCCACCGGAGTCCCCGCAGGCCTGCGCTGTCGCCGACCCTACCACTGCCTCCCGTTCGCAGTGGAAACCGATGCATGCGACGACAGTTGAGGGCACATCACGTCGAGCTCATTGTGGGTATGTGGCGGGAGGCGGTGGTGGGGTAGCAGGTATTTCTGGTCCAAGGCATTTTGGAACGAGCTTCATTTCTTATTTTCTTTATTTTTTATTTTTTATTATTATTTTTTTAAACCAACTTCTTCATTTTTTTTCATTTTTATTTTTTTATTTTCTGAAAAATGTGTGAAATTACAAAAATGCCATTAAAAATAGTTTTTTTTTTTCAGTCAAAACCACTTTTATATCCAGTTTAGGGGGCACATTTTCAAACCGTTTTTGTAAATATTTTCTGACGTAGAATGTAAATTTTTGAACACCGGTTCGTGTCTCATGAGGAAGGTTAGCCGGAATATATTATACATTTATTCAATCACGAAAAAGAATAAAATACCTAAACATACTAATTTAAATGATTGAGTTTGGTTTAATTATCTACTAGCACGAGAATTCAAATAAAGCAGTAAAAATAGCACGCAAAGACGAAGAACAAATAGGATTTAACGAGCTAAGGAGTCGGGGATATCCGTTTTGGTTCGAAAATGCAATTAATAGGCAAGTGATTATTCAGTTAAGTGATTTGAATAACAAACACGTTCTAGAACTCATTCTCAATAACTCTTAGTAACAAGAGAACAAACTAAAACGACAATTACCAAGTCATTTAACTCCTAGGCAATACAGTTACGAACAAACCTAGCTTATGCAAACCTAATTCGACCGACTCCTCCCATTTCGGTTCTAAAAGTCGATAAAAATATGACTAGAAGGTGGTTAACCGACTGATCAAATAGATTCACCAATATCAAACATGAATTAATCGAATTCAATTAAATAAATTGGAAGTTGAAGTGTCACTCTTCAACAATTCTCAAAACTCAAGAACGATTATAGAAAAACCCTAGTAAAGACCAATTTGCATAAGACGAACAATCATCTAATCCCACAATCGCAATCGAAATCAAAACATTAATCCCCTATCCATAACATATGGATTTAGCTACTCATAATCGAACAATCAACGAAAGTAATCACAATTGAAGAATTCATAATAAAAGATTAAATGAAAAGAGATTCTTACAATTGCTAAATCCCAACGTTGAATTGATAAACAAGTTTAATCTGAAAGAAATAGCGAAATTAGTGTTCGAATCCTTATTCGCAATTAAAAATGATGAAAAACGAAAGTAAAAACGAGAGAGAAAGATGAGAAGTAGGGTTCGGTGTCTTTTTTTTTGTGAGAGAAAGAAGAATCCTCGATTTTATTTCCGAGCTCGTATATATAGAACCGGGCGAGTAGCGGCGTGAAAAGATTCCACGGCGTGGCACTATCAGGTGGCGCGGCGCGGAGGAGGATCACGGCGCGAGGGGTTGTGATGTAGGGAAAACGTGAACGAATGGGAAAAATACGAGTAAACGAGATACTCGTAAAACTCACAAACTCAGTCAATTCTTATTTCATATTCAACTCTCCCAATAACAAAGCATAACAACCCTTTAAATAAGGCTCTAACCCTAAACTTAGCTTATTTCCCAAGCTAACCATTATTTAATAATAATAATAATAATAATAATAATAATAATAATAATAATAATAATAATAATAATAATAATAATAATACTGCATCATTCTCCCC
>CACSLK010034236.1:1445432-1461007 GCA_902706635.1 Striga hermonthica | reverse complement strand
GAATTGATAGAAACTGCAAAACACAGCTTTTACAGCATACCTCTAACAATTCGTTGTTTATACGAAAAATAGAAATAAAATAAAAACGTGCACACTTAATAGATTTTAGCCGGGTTTTTTAAATAATAAAATAAACTAAAGATTGAAATTTAAGGTGGCATTTAAATGTTGTATAATTTTTTAAATAAATAATAATAAAATTAATAAAACTTACTATTTATGGGCTGCATTAAATTCTGACTTATTTTTTTTGCAACTATTTTTGTTTAATGGTTTCAAAAGGTAAAATAATTTTCAAATTCTCAGTCTCAATAGTTGTGCATTTTAAATCCTATTACTATATAACAAGGTTACCTTTTGAATAAATGTTTGTCTCATTTTTGTTACGTTTTTCGTGATTATTTTTTCTTTCTTTTCCCCCATTTTATGTTTTTTGTCAATCTCTTAGTTATGGTCTGTTTTGTTTCTTTTCGTGTGTTTTCCTTTAGCTCGAGTTTTTTATATATTTTTCAGTTGTTTTTCGGTATTTCTTCATATGTGGTGTGCAGATCGGGTCCTTGGCCGATTTTGATATGAAGGAAGAAATTGATTTGGCGAGAAACCAAATTGAATTCGGTTTCCAAACGAACTCAGACGAACATGAGTCATGAAGCTCGAAGCAGTCCAAAGAAGCTAAACCTCTCAGCCCATATCACACATCTCTCCTCCACATTAGGATCGAAAATCATCTTCTCCCATGCCTCGCCGTGCCCCAATTCATGGTCATCATCGACTTTCAGCAACCCCGATACTTGGTAAGACATTTCGTCATTCATCGAGCATCCACCATGCTGCAGCAGCAGCTTTTCTCTTCACGACAACAGCTCTCTCCAGCACAGCGCGGCAAGACCTCCTCCACGCTGTGAGACGACCGCCGCGCCACTACTATGACACGCTGTGAAGAGGAGAACCGCCGCCCGCTGAGGTCTGTCGCGCTATGAAGCTCACGACCAGAACTGCACCTGCCACGCCGTACAGCCATGACACGGCGTGAAGAAATCATCCTCCGCGTCGCGCAGCCATGACATTCTATCGCGGGGCCTACTGTTTTTCTTCCCGTCGCGTCTAGAGTTACCCTCCGCGGCCGCGACCTCCTCTTCACCGCGGCCGTGGCGACAAAAGAAGGTCCCAAAACCTCCTGCGAAAAAAAGTCGCGGCCTCGGGTAGAGTCGCGGCCGCAGAGCCGTTGTTCACTGTTGTGTACAAATTGTTATTTTTACCGAGTACCGAATCGAAAGATTCTTTCCCCGGGTCGATCTCACGAGGAAGGCTGTTCGGAATTCAACTTTGGTATCGATCACACATAAAAAGAAAATAAAACCTAAACACTCTAATCAAATAGGGGGGAAAAATTACCAACTAAGAAATAATATAAAAACAAATAATCTACCTAAAATATAAACGAAACAAAGATGGAAAAGCTAGAAAATCGGGGATAATTAATCCAAGTTCTAGCAAAGTCGGGCAATCAATTGTTCTATTCTAGATTGACACTCTCGCTTAAACATCTAGCGGTTCGCTCCCAATAACTCTTCGTAACAAGGGATTGAACATAGACGAGCAAGCTCGAGCATACAATACATGCCAATTATCCCAATCCCAATAACTTTTCGTAACAAGGGACAGGTCATCGACAAGCACGTATTTCAATCCAAAAGCTAGAGACAATTCATTTATGAAATCATCTACCTCATGTGAGCCTAGGTCTACGACTTATCCCCTTTCGGTTCTAACAGTCGCTAATTCAATTAGAAGGTGTTTAATCAACTAATCATTTAGAATCATCAAGCCCCGAATCAACAAATTAACATTAATTAAATCAACTCACACAAAAATGAACAAATCAATCCCGACAAATGCACGTTAAACAAGAACAATCATCCCCTATCCCTAGCAATCGAATTTAGCTATGCATAATGAATTCAACAACAAGCACCATATCAACATATATCATCAATCCCATAGATTAAACGACCATTAATGCT
The DNA here is from genome assembly GCA_902706635.1 of Striga hermonthica. Lineage (NCBI taxonomy): Eukaryota > Viridiplantae > Streptophyta > Magnoliopsida > Lamiales > Orobanchaceae > Striga > Striga hermonthica. The sequence continues at coordinate 1,458,983 of CACSLK010034236.1, read as the reverse complement.
TACGAATAATATAGAAGCCAAGGTCAAATCCAAAGCACAGCAAACCCAAAAACAAGAAACAAACCTTGGAGTGTCACTCTCCAAGATCAATCCATGATGAAGATTCAAGTGTTTTAGGGTGAAAAACTGATAAAAGTGAGTTTTGAGGTGTTTTTTAGGTGCTGGGAATGAGTCCCAATGAAAGGCCTTCAAACAATCGAGATAAAAACCGAGATTTATAAAATCTGGTCGCGCAGGGGTTAGCGCCGCTAACCCCTTAGCGCCGCTAAGGTCTAGGCTGCGCCACTTCGCGTTTTGGGCTCGTTTGAACTCGTTCGAACTCGGAACTGAGTGTCGTTTTTTTCTACGCGTAGCCAACGAACCTCTCTATTCAATTATACTCTTGAAACCAACTTTTACTGAAGATAAAGTTCGCCCGAAGCTCCCGACCTACACACCAAAAATGACAAAACACAAAAAAAGACCGGAAAAACAAACGAAAAACATTTAAAGACTCAAATGAACGAAAACACATAATAAAACATGAAACGGACTAAAAAGAAAGAAATAACCTAAAACGGGAGAAAAAGAAAAGCAAAACGAGCACAAAAAATGCAACAAAAATGGGACAAACAACTCCCTCACACTTAGACCTTTGTTCGTCCCGAACAAAGAAAAGAAAAGGAGACAAACAAATGAGCATGGACACGATTTCACACAAGACTAATCTCAAACCAGTCAATCAAGTCCAGAAGAATTCTAATGATCATAATAGCAAACCTCAACTATTAACTTGGTTATTTCGAAAAACAAAGTCTCTCGAGTACGAAAATATATCATATGCCTCACTCAGTCTCTTTCGCAAATATGAGATAGGTACGCTCAAGCTGGTCATCAATCAAATCAATCATAAGTTTGCCTATTATCTAACTTTTACTCTAAAATAATCAAGTTCGTGAAACAATGAATCAAGAGGACTTCTAGGGATGAAATGTAGGCTCTTTGGATCGGGTAGGATACATATAGGTCAAGTGGCTCAAATAAAAACAAATTCAACTCAATTCCATCACCCAACCGTGATCATGAACACCTTCGGTTACCAAACACTAACCGGTTCCTCCCGTCTAACTCTAACACAAACACACTTCCCAAACAATTATTCAAACATCATTTTTTTTCATTTTTTTTTTTGTTTTTAGGATAACCTTTTGGACAATTTATCTAGGTTTAGCCTTCGGGTTTTCCGCTCGAGTCTCCTAGACCGGTTTCCCTTACTCATTGCTTGTTTCCACTTACATTAGCAGTCAAGCACTTGGAGTAAAATCCATTCAGCCTCCATTTTTCTTCTTTTTTTCTTTTTTTTGGTCAAAACTCAACAATCACCACCTCCATTAAACCAATCATCAATCCTCAACATCATCATACGAGGTTATCAAAGAAAAATATCAACAAGGCTCAAAAGGGGTGACTAGTGAGAATTATTTACTGAGAAAAAGAAAAGGGGAAGAAAATACAAGGAACGCCTCAATCCTTTTCATGTTTCACAAACTCAGTCAATTCATTTCAAAGTAGACTCAAGGCTAATTCTAACAGAATAAATTTCAGACCAACATCTCACAAGAAACAAGTATGGCTCAAGCCTCACAAGGTGAGTAATGTCAATCAAAACAACCAAGCAATTCATTGAGATATGCCACCAATTCTCACCATCACAACTACTCAACTCAATCGACAGTCATTAACCAATCTTGCCATACACCATAGTCCAAGCTCAAAAAGACACAACAAAATACTAAAACTAGACCGGTCCACCACGTAAGCATGCAAAATCCAATTGGACTCCCCCACACTTATAATGAGACAATGACCTCATTGCTTCAACACATAACCGGAAAGTCAAATAAGGACCTAGTAATTTCATATAATGAACCAAACTAGCAACTATCACGAGACACAAACTCAAAAGAAAAGACGAAAGAAAAAGAACTCAAAAAGAGAAAAAGGAAAAGGGTGTGCAAACCGAAATGCCTCGAGGAGAACAAACATTCACGTGCAAGTCGCCCCCTATGCTTAGCGCCGCCCTCAATTTCCCTGAGAATACAAACCACAAGAAACTCCAAAACTCCCATAATTCAAACATAAAAACTACTAATGCATAAAGAAAAATAATAAAGAAAGCAATAAATTTCACTTGGATTGCCTCCCAAGAATCGCTCGTTTTACGTCATTAGCTTGACGAAACCTGAAGTGAACTCATCCAGGATCAAGAAAAAAGTGACGATCGTGCCACGCCTTTGTATTCAAGTGGTAGTGCTGGCATTAAGGCCAGAAGGCGGGCACTGTGGACATGAGTGGTTATGTTCTGGGTGCAATTTGTCTGATCACGAGCATTCCCCAATGTTTGGAACAAAACCTTTCCCAGCCGAGATCTCTCGTCAACCTCGACAACCAATGGCACGTCAATAGAGCAATCCGAGTAAAGTACTATCCCCTTCGTAAAGCAGTGCGATGGACTCGGAGGTGAATGCTCCAACTCGAATGTGGGAGGAGGGACTTGTGAATTGTCCTCCTCCTCTAATGAATCATACCGGGCTCGTAGGAGCATGTCATCCTCTTCGGCCTCGCACATTCACTGCAGAATCTGAGCCTGGGGGTCAAGCATGGAGTGTGGGTCATCGGCTTGTGCCTCAGTAGAATTGAGACGTGCAGTGAGGCTCTCCATTCGTGCACTCAGCTGATCACACCCGAGCTCAATCTGTTTATCTCGGGTTGCTTGAGCCACCATGCGAGCAAGAATGAGGTCGAGTTTTGCATCGTACGCCAATGTTGTCTCTCGGAGTTCACCTTCGTGAGTAGATATGTGTTCCATGGTGAACTCATGAGAAGGATTGTCAACTCGATCCTCTATGGCATGTACGCGCTCCATTAAGCTCTCAACATGGAACTCCAGATCTCTCTTACGGGCAGCCTAGAATGCCAAAGTATCGAGAATCTGATCGAGCTTTGCATTGTAGGCTGCCTCTCTTCTTTGGATTCTATAAAAGCAGTATCTGGTCGAGCTTCGCATGGTAGGCGCCCTCTCTTTCTCGAGCTGCTTGGGAATCTATGAACTCAATAATTCGGTCGAGCTTCTCGTTGAACTTAAGGGCCTCATAATTTTGCTCGACCGGAAGATGGTTCCAGCACTGCTCGGAAGAATTAGGGTACGGTTGAGAGTAGTACCCGGGAAAATAGACTGGCTCGTTGTTCCAAGAGGGGTCGTGCAGCGAGGAGTACCCGTGATTAAAATTCATTGTACCTGCACACCAGAACAAAACAACCACACGCCACAAAAAAAGAAGAAAAAGAAGACAAAAACAAAAAAGACAAAAAGAAAAACAAAGAAGCACAAAAGAAAGAAAAAGAATACGAAAAACACAAAACAAAGAGAAACAAGAAAAATAAAATAATACCAAAATTTGTTGTACGAATTGTTATTTTTACCGAGCACCGAATCGGAAGATTCTTTCCCCGGGTCGATCTCACGAGGAAGGTTGTTCGAAATTCAGCTTTAGCATCGATCACACATAAAAAGAAAATAAAACCTAAACACTCTAATCAAGTAGGGGGGAAAATTACCAACTAAGAAATAATATAAAAACAAATAATCTACCTAAAATATAAACGAAACAAAGATGGAAAAGCTAGTGAATCGGGGATAATTAATCCAAGTTCTAGCAAAGTCGGGCTATCAATTGTTCTATTCTAGATTGACACTCTCGCTTAAACATCTAGCGGTTCGCTCCCAATAACTCTTCGTAACAAGGGATTGAACATAGACGAGCAAGATCGAGCATACAATACATGTCAGTTATCCCAATCCCAATAACTTTTCGTAACAAGGGACGGGTCATCGGCAAGCACGTATTTCAATCCAGAACCTATAGACTATTCATTTACGAAATCATCTACCTCATGTGAGCCTAGGTCTACGACTTATCCCCTTTCGGTTCTAACAGTCGCTAATTCAATTAGAAGGTGTTTAATCATCTAATCATTTAGAATCATCAAGCCCCGAATCGACAAATTAATATTCAATTGTCACCAATTGCAAGACCGAAGTGTCACTCTTCGATTATATCAATCAATCGAACAAGAATTCAACAATTCTGAATTAAATCAACTCACACAAGAATGAACAAATCAAGCCCGACAAATACACGTTAAACAAGAACAATCATCCCCTATCCCTAGCAATCGAATTTAGCTACGCATAATGAATTCAACACAAAGCACCATATCAACATATATCATCAATCCCATAGATTAAACGACAATTAATGCTTACGATTAATATAGAAGCCAAGGTCAAATCCAAAGCACAGCAAACCCAAAAACAAGAAACAAACCTTGGAGTGTCACTCTCCAAGATCAATCCATGATGAAGATTCAAGTGTTTTAGGGTGAAAAACTGATAAAAGTGAGTTTTGAGGTGTTTTTTCGGTGCTGGGAACGAGTCCCAATGAAAGGCCTTCAAAAAATTGAGAAAAAAACTGAGATTTATAAAATCTGGTCGCGCAGGGGTTAGCGCCGCTAAGGTCTGGGCTGCGCCACTTCGCGTTTTGGGCTCGTTTGAACTCGTTCGAACTCGGAACTGAGTGCCTTTTTTTCCTACGCGTAGCCAACGAACCCTTCTATTCAATTATACTCTTGAAACCAACTTTTACTGAAGAGAAAGTTCGTCCGAAGCTCCCGACCTACACACCAAAAACGACAAAACACAAAAAAAAAAACCGGAAAAACAAACGAAAAACATTTAAAGACTCAAATGAACAAAAACACATAATAAAACACGAAACGAACTAAAAAAGAAAGAAATAACCTAAAACGGGAGAAAAAGAAAAGCAAAACAAGCACAAAAAATACAACTAAAATGGGACAAACATTCACCGCGGCCTGCGAACCTCTCCACGGCCGCGACCATCGCGTAAATCAGTTTTTGTTTAGCAGATTTTGGAATTGTTGAGGATTATTAAGTTTGAACCTAGGTTTAAGTTTTTCTGATACTTTTCTCTTCGTAAGTTCGGTTTTCTTTCTCTTTGAATATTATTTCGATCGTAGAACAAAGATTGAACATCGAATTTGCTACTGCTTTGTGGATTAGTCTTGTTTATAATTTTTGACTCTCAATCTTGGTGAATTGTAAGACATTCTATTCCCTTAATTTTTGAATATGTTTATCTTAATTCATGAGATTGTTTGTGTTGAATCGATCATGAGTGGCTAAATCCGTATGCTAGGGAGTAGGAGATTGATGTTTTGAATTCGTTTGCGATTATCATGTTCGTGATTGTTCAATTTGTACGAGTTGATCTTTTTCTAGGGTTTTTCAATTGTTAGACTTGAGTTTTGAGAATTGTTGAGGGGTGACACTTCAACGTCTAATTATTTCAATTGAATTCGATTAATTCATGCATGTTGTTGATAATTTTAAACAGACTAGTTGATTAACCACCATCTAGTCCTCTTTAATCGACTCTTAGAACCGAAAGGGGAGGAGTCGGTCGAAATAGGATCGTGTAAACTAGGTTTGTTCGTAATTGTATTGCCTAGGTGTTAAATGACTTGTTAACTTGTCGTTTAAGTCTGATCTCTTGTTACGAAGAGTTATTGAGAATGAGTTCTTGAACGAGCCGGTTATTCAAATCACTTAACCGGACAATCTCTTGCATGATAATTGCATTTTGAACCAAAACGGATATCCCCGAATCCCTAGCTCCTTAAATTTTGCTTGTTCTGCATGTTCGCTTGCTATTTAATTTGGTTTATTTCAATTTTTAGTAATTTATAATTAAAAACCAAAACCAATCTCTAAATGAGTTCGTTTAGGTATTTTATTTCTTTTTGTGTGACTGAGTAAACGCACAGAGTATTCCGGCTTAACCTTTCTCGTGAGACACGACCCGGTGTTTGAATCTTTTGATTCTACTTCGGAAAAATATTTACAACAATAAATATAGCAGTAAAAATTCAAATTAATTCTTTTTACACTTTCTAATTATGGTAAATACAAAATTTACACACTAATTGATTTTTTTTTCAGCGATTTCAAAAATGTTTTTTTTTTCAAGTTATATCATAATTAACTCAAAATATATCTCAGTAATTGTTCAATTTTGATTCACGTATCATGTATGAATTTCTTAAAAATTCATACAACACATTAGTTATTAAACCTATTTGTTCATTATCGATATTATATAAAAATATTCTTTTCACTACTAAAGAGTTATTTTTTTTTTTTTGCATAAAAAAAGATATATAAATCGGGTATAAATGTATTCATTTTCAAATAAAAGATTTATACACAATAGAATCGGTTCAAAACACTATTTTTTATATACATACGAATATAAAGTGTGATATTTTATTTTCTTAGTTTGATTTTTTTTATTTACAAGTCATCGACTCCCCTTAAATCTCAACAATTTTTCAACGTAGATATAACTCATGCTTTAAACACTAATCCCAATAGTGATAATAAATCAGTCTTTTGAAAACATCTCAACCCATTATTTGTTTGTGCAGTTTTGCTACGGCCCCATCGGATGGCTCGGCTTATGGAGCCATCCATAGTTATTTATAAATAGTGTATTGAAACTTGTCATACAATAAATACACTTTTGATATGTGTCAATACATTAACTGATCGATGGCTCCATAAGAAACCATTTAATGGCTCCATAGATTTTTTGTTTGTGATATATACTACCGATTCAAATTAAAATAAATCTGCTATATTTTATTAAGAGATACAATATCAAATGCCCAAAAAAAGTGACGAAAATCTTTGAAAATCTTAACATTTTTTAAATACTAATAGGTTACCAGAGTTGTTTCTTAAAATAAAAATATTATATCTTTTAATTATTTAACCTACCAATTAATTTACTACCAAAAAATTATGTCATAACAATTTTTTTTACATTAACAATTGTTAAACGTAAATATAACACATGCTTTAAACACAAATCCTGGTAGATACAAATCAATCTTTACAAATCATCAACACACTAATTGTGATATATACTACTATTTAAATAAAAAATACTATATTTTATTAACCGATACTATATCGAATGCAAAAAAGAAGGATATCGCATGTTGACATGTTATTGAAGAAGTTGGTGTTCAGTCACCGTCAACTGTATATAGTTGTTCACGCGTTACGAATCGTATGAGTTGAAATATTTTAATTTGTGGAAATGACGATGTACCAAACTCAAACAAAAATGTTGTGTATAAAGATGTTTACTAATATCCAAATAATATTTTTTTCTATTTCATAAATAAGTTTTATGTTTTGAACAATATGATCATATTATTCAAATCAAATTGCTTCCTTTAATATTATTAGCCAATGCATCGCACGGATGCACAGTTCAAGTTATTGTACTAAATACATACTACATCCTATTCATAAAAAGTGTAGTTTTGAAAAGTTGCACAATTATTAATAATTATTTTTTTCAATAATAACTCTCATTAATGAGGATAGAGATGAATGTTTTGAAAAAAGATGAAGAGTGAATAGAAAAGACTTGGCAAAAACATAACTCGTCATTCAAGTGCACAACCACTTTGAATTAATAATATTCCCTTTCTTGAGGGCGGCGATTCTCCTCTGCGAGCTTGAATTCCTCTTAGCTTGGACTGATTCTCTTGGATAAGAGCATCATCTTTCGATCTTTTAGAGCTCCTCTCATCTATGTTATCAATCTCTATTTTGCATATCTTATTCCCTTTCTAACATTTCCCTTTCTCCCAATTCTGTCCTATTTTTCTGTGCTAGGGTTTCCTAAGAGGAAGAGCAGCCCAATTTCAGCTCTCACTCAGCAGTGATTCAGTGTTCTCATGGACGAGGAAGATTTATCCACAAAGTTCGGGGTTTCCAGCTATCGGGCAACGAAGCCAACATTATCCCCCTAATCACAGATGATATTCAAATCAGTAAAGAGAAATGTAGTCGCAGCATTTTTGGGAAAATAATCGGCCAGCGAAAGGTCCACCTGCTTGGCCTTAAGAGAGCCCTCAACCAAATCTGGCAAATCCAAGCGCCGATGACAATTAGAGAACTCAGCTCGAACTACTTCCAGTTCATATTCTCAAACATGGAAGATAAGGCCAAAGTTCTGAGAGGCACTAACTGGCTTTTCGACAACCAATATCTGATCCTGCGAGATTGGTCTGAGGACATCAACAGCCAGCATGAGAGCTTCAAAGAATTAGAAATCTGGGTGCAAGCTTGGAATGTCCCAATACACTGGATCTCTACAGACGTGGGGCTTAAAATCGGCAAAGCCTTAAAAAAGGTTAACAATGTGGTTATACCCCAAACGGGAACATTAGCTGGAAAATGCCTCAGAATGCTTGTCACTAAGGATATTGAACAACCTATCCTAAGGTTTGCTTGCCTTCAACTGGATAACAAAAAAACAGTCATTGAGTTCAAGTATGAAAGGTTAGTCAATTTATGCCACTACTGCGGGATCATTGGGTATCTGGACAAAAATTGTGACAAGCGAATGCAAGATATGGATGCAGGAAAGCTGAGAGAAGGTGCTTATGGCGATTGGATAAAAGCTAACGAGTCATTTCTGTACACGGGGCAACACAACCATCACAACTCCAACTCTGATTCCCCAACCCTCTTGACCCCCCTAAAGTTCTAACCCCAGCCAGAACTACAAGACTCAAAAGACAACTTAACATCACTAAACCTTCCATCCCTCATCAAGAACCCAACCTAACTGAGATAACAGCAGGGAATAAGAAGTAGAAGGTAGCTGAAACAAGGGTGGAGGTAGCCAGCCCCAACCTGATCAATGAAGACAGCCCTGTGGAATTGTAGAGGCCTGGGTGGGGCCTCTACAATTTCCCAGCTCAAGGAATCATGGAGATTCTACCACCTCTCTTTTGCTTTTTTCTCAGAAACAAAAAAAAAAAATGTAAATACAATTTGCAAGAAGCTAGGAGTAGGCAATAATTGGAGTGCAGTTGATCAAGTGGGAAAAAGCGGTGGATTGTTGCTCATCAGGAATGAAGACATTCATATATTCCAAATCATTAAATCGGATTTTTGCATACAGGTTGAATACTGGGATGAAAGGAAGAGTAAAACCTGCTGGGGATCCTGCATCTATGCTAGCACCAACCAACAGAGAAGAAGAGAGCAATGGCAGTCCCTTCTTGATGCCCAACAAAAATGGGGCGATTATTGGTTCATTGGTGGCGACTGGAACGAGATCACCTGCCTTGAAGAAAAAAAGGTGGGAATCCAAGAGGGCTATCATCATTCAGTGCATTCAACGACTTTATCTCTCTAATGGGTATGCATGAATTCGAGCTTCAAGGGCACAAATACACCTAGGGGAACAACATGCAAGGGGAATGATATGTCGAGGAACAATTGGACAGAGTACTTTGCTCTCTAGGCTGGCTTACTCTTTACCCCAATTCCACAGTGAAAATGAGTTTAAAAGCTCCTCTGATCACAGCCAACTGTGCTTGAACTCCTCACCTGATATCAAAAAGGCCAAGAAAAGATTCTTCTTCGATAGCAGTTGGCTCAAAAAAGATGGGATTTCTGAAGTAGTTTCTACTGCCTGGAACTGCTACAAATCAGGTACCCCCATGTACAGCTTTCAAGAGAAAATCAAGGGAGTTAGGGTGCAATTGCTCAAGTGGAGCTGCCAGTTTAAATCTGAAAATGAGAAAAAAATTGAAAAGCTGCATAGACAACTTGCTGAGCTGAGATGGGAAGGGGGTCTGAGAGATTGGCAAAAATGGGATGCTATCCAGAAAGATCTTAATGACATCTACAAGCAGAAAGAGCAATATTGGCACCAGAAATCTAGAATCTCATGGCTCAAGCACGGGGATAAAAACTCTCAGTTCTTTCATGCCCACACCACACAGAGAAAGAAGAGGAACAAAATAGTGAGGCTTATTAATAAAGACTCCTCTGAGTGTGAATCCTTTGATGCTATTGCACAATGCATCGAAGAATTTTACAAAGACCTTTTCTCCTCTCAAGGCCCATCCAGCAATGATCCAATTCTTGATGAAATCCAGCAAGTTATAACAGACTCCATAAACATTGAACTCATTGTTGAAGTTGATGAAGCTGAAATAAAAGTTGCTCTATTCTTCATTTCTCCCCACAAAGCACTATGTCAAGACAGTATGACCTCCTCCTTCTTTCAGCATTTTTGGAACATTATCAAATCTGATCTCTGTGCTTTGATTTACAGTTTTTTTTTCAATCAGGAAAGATGCTCAAAAGTATTAACCACACCCTTATTACCTTAATCCCAAAAGTCCAAAAACCTGAAAAAGTTTCCCAATACAGGCCAATCAGTTTATGTAGTGTTACTTACAAAGTCATCTAAAAAATCCTTGCCAACAGACTTAAACCATTTTTCCCCCTCTGCATCAGTGAAACTCAATCAGCTTTCATCTCAAACAGACAGATCCTAGACAATGTGATCCTAGCTTATGAAATTATCCACTTCCTTAATAATCACAGAACAGGAAACTCTTGTTACATGGCCATTAAATTGGACATGTCCAAGGCCTTTGACAGAGTGGAATGGACTTGTGTGAGAAACATCATGACTAGGCTTGGCTTTGATGCTTTCTTTATTAAATGGATCTTGGCTTTCTTAAATTCAGCCTCATTTTCTTTTAATGTGAATGGCAGAGTCTGTGGATACATCATTCCATCAAGGGGAATCAGACAAGGAGATCCCTTGTCCCCTTATATATTCTTGTTGATTTCTCAAGTCTTATCCACGATTATTAACAGCTTCACTCTCTCAGGTCAATTCACAGGGATTAAGATATGCAGAAACAGCCCCACCCTAACCCACCTTATGTTTGCTGATGACACACTACTCTTCACCAAAGCTGATACTACCCAAGCACATCTTATCCTTAAAATCCTCAGCAGTGTGTCAACCTCCAAAAATCATCCATCTTTTTCAGCAGAAACACCCCACCTCATGCCAAAAACCTTATCTGTCAAATCCTCATGGGCATTCAACCTCAAAATTCCTCAAGATATCTAGGGCTGCCCCTAGGAATTGGAAAAACCAAACTGGAAACCTTTGCTTACATTGAAGATGTTGTTAAAAAGAAACTCTCCAACTGTCAAAACAACTTTCTTTCTTTTGCAGGTAAGGAAATACTCACCAAATTAGTTCTGGAAGCTCTTTTCCTCTACCTCCTGCTTCATCCTCCCCAAAGCCACATGTGCAAAACTTGCTAAGCACTTTGTTGATTTCTGGTGGAAAAACAAAAAGGAGGGGTCAAGGGGAATTCACTGGAAGGCTTGGAACCTCATTACCCTCCCAAAAGAGAAAGGTGGCCTTGGCTTACATGACATCCACCTAATGAATTAAGCCCTTATTGCCAAGCAGCTCTAGAGATTGCATAACCATCCTGAACTTCTAGTCAGCAAGGTTCTGAAAGCTAAGTATTACCTAAGCTCTTTCATTTTTTCTACCAAAATGTAAGGGAATGCTTCTTGGCTCTGGGCCAGCTGGAAAAAAACCACTTCTTTCTTCACCAATAATGTGATATTCAAATTTAATAGGAGAGAATATATCAACATTTGGCAACATCCCTGGCTTCCTTCTCTTCCCTCTCACAAACCTAAGCCTCTTAATCCCTGGCAAGATAGGATCACATGGGTGCAGGACCTACTGGATGAAACAGGGAGAAGTTGGAACATTGAGCTAGTGAGAACTTGTTTCCCCATGGATGAAGCTGCAGCTATCCTAAGCATCAAAGGTATGGAGCCCAACTCTAATGACAAGCTGCCATGGCTGCACAACAACTCTGGTAAGATCTCTGTTGCTGAGGTGTACAAAACCTTGGTGGAAGACAAGTGGAACAAACTAGATATCCCAGGTTGTAGCACACAACTAATGGCCAGTCAACAGGCAAGGAACAGGATTTGGTCTTCCAAAGTGGCTGGGAAGCTAAAACACTTTGTCTGGAAATGCTTCAACAACTCTCTAGCTGTAAACAAGGCTCTAAACCAGAAACTGAAAGCCTTTGATCCTATTTGTATGCTTTGTGGTGATGAAAAGGAATCTATTGAGCATCTACTCTTTCACTGTGCCAGAGCCAAGAGGGTTTGGAAGCTGGCTTCAGTCACTGGGGATGGACTAGAAGACTATTCTCACAGCTTCAAACATTGGTGGATCAAGCTCAACTCTCTCAAGCAATCTGCCATTGCAAATCAAAGAATCCAGCTCATCATCTACCTCCTCTGGTGGCTTTGGAAAGCCCGTAATCTATGGGTTTTCCAGAACCATTGGCTCCCTGATATCACAATTGTTCATGCAGCCAACTCAGCTTGGATGGAATTCTGTTGCTCTTAGCTCCTGCAGTTGGTTTGCTTCCCCCAGCTTTGTCATATTGATTTTGGACTGTGTTTTGTTGTCATGCATGGCTTTTTGCTTTGTTTAGCTCTCTAGTCTGTTTATGTAGTTTTTCAGTTGTAGTGATAGGTCTACTAGGTCATTTGTTCAGTGCTAGATCTATCTTTTTGTTGTTGCTTCGCTTTGGCTAGCACTCTCATTACAAGTATATTGGTCCCCATAGCTTCAGTCTATGCCAACAATAGATACTTAAAATTATTTTTGGTTATTCCCAAGGAACTCTGTAACACCCCGCTATTTACTGAAATTCAGAGTGCGCTTTTTCGCAAATTTTCTAAATAAAGTGAATAAAATATTTTTTTTTCAAAATCTGATTCGGGGTGCTACCGTAAAATCTGACTTATTCTGAAAACCGTTAATTTTAAACTGATACTAAAAATGGTTATCTAATATATTAACCGACTAGGTCGGATCAAAAGCTGATTTGTAAAAACTGAACAGTAACGGAAACATCAGTGTAGCCAAAACATAATATATATACATATAAACAAATGTCCTGAACTGCTCGCCAGCTCACTCCTCGTCTCCGACTCTGTGACCTGAAAAACATGAATAACGTGGGGGCGTGAGCACTAAAACACTGTGCTCCGCAGGAACTCATACTAAAGTAAACAGTGAATATAATAACAATATCATGATCCTAGTATATATAACTGAACTAAAACTGAAACTGATATCTGATACCGGTACTGAATAATCTGATACTGATCTCGTGATATAAATCACCTGACTGATAACTGAACATCTGCCAGCCTAAGCCGGACACCATGTGCACACTCTAGTGGGCAGATTAAGGCCACTAGAACCCAGAATGGACCGGCGACCATTCCGAGCGGATACTGATAATACATACCTCAAACATGGTAGCGTAATTATAATCAATGTAGTACTTAGTCTGAGTCCCCACCTGATCCGTGAAAATGAAAGGTAGTGCTGATGACTGAAGCCTGATCAAACTGAAATATAATATAAACAATTACTAAGGACTATGCTCAGACTGATAAATTAACTGATTAATTATGTTAAGATGCTCTACTGAACTTGACATGATATTTTGATTTAACCGATATAACTGGAACCGGTT
>CACSLK010034236.1:1375669-1402185 GCA_902706635.1 Striga hermonthica | reverse complement strand
AAAAAAAAAAAAAAAAAAATGCAAACTCCCATTTGTAAAAGGAAAAAGAAAATATTGATACTGTAACATGAACTTTGGAAAAGAAATAAAGAAAAGAAACTGCAGCATAAAAATCACACTTCTCATCGCTCAAATTTGGCCATGTCAAGCAATGTTACTTACCAGTCAACAAACTGAACTGTACGTTTAGTCTTGATGGTAGCAACAGCAGCGTTGACGTCCTTGGGCACAACATCTCCACGGTACATCAGGCAACAAGCCATGTACTTCCCGTGCCTAGGGTCGCATTTGGCCATCATGCTCGAAGGCTCAAAAACAGCATTAGTGATCTCTGGGACAGAAAGCTGCTCGTGGTATGCTTTCTCAGCTGAGATCACAGGCGCATATGATGACAACATGAAGTGGATGCGAGGATAAGGCACGAGGTTGGTCTGGAACTCAGTAATATCCACATTGATGGCCCCATCAAATCTTAGGGAGGTAGTCAAGGATGATATGATTTGGGAGATCAGTCGATTCAAATTGGTGTATGTGGGCCTCTCAATGTCAAGGGATCTCCGGCAGATATCATAGATGGCTTCATTATCCAATAGAACAGCTACATCAGTGTGCTCAAGAAGAGAATGGGTGGAGAGGACACTGTTGTAAGGCTCGACAACTGCTGTCGAGACCTGCAGTTGAGAGAAACAATTTATAATCCAACGGTAAGTATTCAACTCATGAGTAATAATTAGTTCGCGTCAGGGTTATCTACAGAGACAAAGATGTACTAACAAATTATAAGTTGAAAATTATTTTTAGGAAAGTGCTGTGCTGCTCATTCCATCAAAATATGCAATCTTTAGGAAGCAAAGTCAAATTAAGAGCATGCAGTGTGTATTTGTGGGTAAATGAAATTCTAAGCACCTGGGGTGAAGGATAGATTGTAAAACCAAGCTTTGACTTCTTTCCATAGTCAACCGACAAGCGTTCCAAGAGCAATGAACCCAATCCAGAACCAGTACCACCGCCTACAGCATTGAAAACCAGAAAACCCTGCAATCCTGTGCAGTTATCAGCCAACTTTCTAACTCGGTCAAGGCATAAATCCACAATCTCTTTCCCAACTGCAAGAAAAATTATCATCAGTGAATAAGAGCACCACTACAATGTCGTTCTTGCAAATATAAAACTGGCACAACACTAAGACTTCAATGGGCATTAAGGGGAAAAATAAACCTCAAAACTCCCACCATATACCTAGCTACATTATAGTAAGAACGCTTGACTAATGACTAAACTAGTTATATAAATAAACATCAGCAAACCAACAAATCATGGGTGGCATGAATAAGATATCTAATTATTCTACAAGATCATTAATTACAACTCCCAGAATCCAGGACTGAGAAAGGAATAAATTTATGTCAACTCTCATGATTCTAGACAATCAATAAGATGAGCTTTCACTAGGATTGATTAGCACCCAATGGATGACTACATTTCAGCTGTAAACAGCAAAGCAAGTGTACTGATTTCTATCTTTCTTTTTTTTAATTCTCTAGAGTTCATGCAATTATGAAAGAAGAAACTCTGAATCTGAAAACAATATGGATATTAACCAGTATAGTGTCCTCTTGCGAAATTGTTGGCAGCATCCTCCTTCCCGGAGATGAGTTGTTCCGGGTGGAAAAGCTGGCGGTAATCCCCCGTCCTAACTTCATCAATAACAGTGGGTTCAAGATCAACAAATATAGCTCTAGGGACATGCTTTCCTGAACCGGTTTCACTGAAGAAGGTGTTGAAAGCATCATGCTCCACACCAATTGTAGAATCACTGCAGATAAAGTAAAGCATTGTAACAGACAACTCAGATCAGCTTTCATGTTCATCAACAATTGAACTATCTCACACCCATCACACACACGGGGAAAAAACATCAAACAGACTCGATCTTTCTTACATGCTAAATCCCAGTGAAATTGCAAACGTAGAAACGAATGCTGACTGATAATTGGCAAAAACAAAAGGGGGAAAAAAGGGGAAAGAGAGAAATAAGATACCTGGGCATCATGCCATCGGGCTGAATGCCATGCTCAAGGCAATAGAGCTCCCAGCAGGAGTTTCCGACCTGAATCCCCGCCTGCCCGATGTGTATGCTGATTATCTCTCTCATTTTTATCCGTAGAAACTGAAAAGTATGAACCGAAGGAATGAATCGTTTTCTCCTGGTATGGGAATGGAGGTCGTGGCGATGGCGGTATGGGGATGGATGTTACTGTGTGTATCTGTGTATGTATGTATATAATGATGAGATATTTTTGTGGGCGTATGGGAGAGCAGAAAATGGGAATTGATAAATGGGATGGAGTCCGAATGGGCCCCGCCATTTTGTGCCAGCTCTTTTACGGGACCCACTCCCATCTCGTCATTGAGGTGTAGAGAGAGAGAGAGAGAGAGAGAGAGAGATATTTTTAGTGTCAGAAATGCCCCTCTCAATAAAAATATTGCGAAAGCTTGGGTTGGACTTTACGTGAGTTGCTTAAGATAATTGGGTATAAACATTTCTATTTTACGAAGGCATTAAGTATGGGTGTTTGTTAAATACCACCCCTTTATTACTAAATACCACCCTTAAAAAGTCGAATTTACCCTTTATACTAAAAAGAAAAAACAAATTCATTTTTCAAATTCTACATTCTTTCTCCCGGTTCTGGACTTCGAAAAATTCCGAAAAAAATTCCGACCAACTCCGACGACTAAGATGGCGGCGAAAAAGGTACGTCGGTTTTTTCGCGGCGGCCGGCCGGCTTTGCTCTGGTTGGCCGCTTG
This sequence comes from Striga hermonthica, assembly GCA_902706635.1. Lineage (NCBI taxonomy): Eukaryota > Viridiplantae > Streptophyta > Magnoliopsida > Lamiales > Orobanchaceae > Striga > Striga hermonthica. Next base: position 1,399,374 of record CACSLK010034236.1, on the reverse strand, counting down.
TTGTTGCCGGTTCATGTTTGGCCGACCAGACCGGCCGGCTTTGATCTGGTCCGGCCGACTTGACTCGGGTCGGCCGGTCCATTTTTGGCCGGCAATGAGGAGCGGTCAGACCTTTTACGGCCGGCCGACGCATTTTTTTTTATTATATTTAATATTATTTATATATTAATATAATAATATATTAGTCATATATTATTAATTATTAATAATATTAGTCATATATTATATATTATTAATATTTTAGTCATATATATATTATTATTAAAATAATAATATTTTTTAGAATATATTGTTATATATATATTAATAATATATATTATTAATGTATAGTTAGTAATATAAATTATTATTAATTTATATTATATTATTAATATAAATTATTATTTTTAATAGTTACTTCTAATTGATTATGTTTTAAAATTGAGAACATACATTGTAATATATTGCAGGCGCCCAGTTGAGGATTTTGTGGAGGAGACAATATTGATTATTAGCCTTATTTCAGAACAAATGAGATATTTGATAGTCTTATAGAAGTTGTTGATTATGCAACAGGTATGGCAACTATCTGTGGTTTTGAACTAATTATTTCAAAGCACACAAAGGGAGAAACATTGAGGATTTTGAAGTGTAACCGAGGGGAAAGTTATTGAGGTAAAATATTCAATGTTGTTAATGTTGTCCTGAGACGTTCGAAAACAAAATATACTGGATTCCTGTTTAAGATGAGATTGAAAAAAATGGCTGGTACGAAAGATTCATGGATTGTATGTTTTCCTCAGGAGGATCATAAGGGATACCATAATCATCCGATGACTTTGTATCCTGAGGGTCATCGACAGTTCAGTGGACTGGGTGATTCGTCGAGGCAGATCGTCCGTGACATGACAGGTGCCCAGGCAAGACCGGCAGTAATATTGGCAGCGATACAGGATAAAAACCCGTCTGACAACGCGACTCGTCAACAAGTTTACAACTATAGGGCTCAACTTCGATCAGAGAGTATGGAGGGCAGAGAGTGAATTCCCAGCTTATGCATTTGGCTAGCCAGGCTAATTACATAGTTTTCACCGATTCTGATAAGGACACACACACACCTTGACACGTGTGTTCATGTCGTATCCCCAGGCAGCCCTTCTCTTTCAGACCTATTATTGGTACGTCGGTATAGATTCGACGTACAAAACCAACAAGTATGTTACTTTATAAATAACAATTTAGTACAAATTTTAATCATTATGTCTGAGTAGGTACGATTTTTTATTCTTTGTTTGATTTTGTTGCCCTCATTTGCACAGGTACAAGATGCCGTTGGTGGAAATAATAGGGATGACGCCGTGCAACAAGAACTTCTTGATTGCATATGCAATTCTGAAGGACTAGAGCCAGAACAGCTATGACTGGGTTCTAAAGCGGTTGAGAGATCTGATTGGGCCTAATGTACATCCTTCAGTCATTGTCAGTGACAGGGAGTTGGGGTTGATTAATCCTATTATGATTAATTTTCCAACGTCTGTCCACCTTCTTTTCACGTGGCACATCAACAAGGATGTGGAACACAAGGTCTATAAACTCACCCAGAATAATAAAGAATTTTCCGAGAAGTTCACGCGCGGCAGGTAGAAGAAGATCCTGGAAGCGAGCACGGTGGTCGAGTACGACTCTGCCGTGAAGGACATGCAGCATCGGTACAAGGTGTTCCCTCTTGTTACACAGTATATAGAGCAGACGTGGTTAGTCCACAAGGAAAAATTTGTCAAAGCGTGGACGAACCACTTCCTGCATTTAGGTAACACCATGCCGTGTAGGGTGGAGATTTCCCACAATGTGTTGAAGTAGTGGCTTAACACGTCGACCAGTTCGCTCGACAAAGTGTGGGAGAAGTCTCACAAGAAGATTGAGTCCAAACACACTCAAATCAAGTACGTTATTATTAAGCTACACATATTTACTGTGCTATTAATGTATTAATTATAAATTCACTCATGCAATCTATTATCAAGACTACGCTGGAGGAGTCAAGGACCAGACGAAGTTACCATTACACCGGATTTCCGTTCTCGCAGCTAACACTGAGGGTCTCGCATTATTGTTTGGAGTTATTGAACGAAGAGTATAAGAGGATGCGAGACTTGAGCGATGAGGTTACGATGCGCTATCGGTGCGTACTCAGATGGACACATGGACATCCTTGTGCTTGTTACATGAGTATGGCGTGCATTGTTAATGCCATGATTATCACGGATGACATTCACATGTTCTGAATAACACTTGGGTGTCAGGTATAATTGCGATATTGAATTGAATGCTTTTATTTTTTTCTTTTATTTTTTTATACTTCACGTTTTTTTTTTCTTTATATAATTTATATATAGATTATGATGTTTAATGCTTTAAATTTGGTTATACGAACAGATTACCAGAGTAGTGCACGGCCATCCACGAGTAGTGCACGACCATCCACGAGTGGTGCACGACCATCCACGAGTGGTGCATGGCCATCGACGGTTGGGTGGACAGACTGTCGTATTTTTTGAGCCTTGCAGATGAGGTCGAAATGGCCAATCCTGCGACCGTGCGTCATCTGAATCAGTACATCTACTCTCAACTTCACCCTGACCAACAAGGTTATAGAGAACCTGAAGTGAAGGAAAACACGCGAGGTCGACCGAAAAAGAGAAATTCAACGAAGCGTGATCCGTGTGTCTGGGAGTACGAAAAGAGGTCGTCTGGTGGGCCGTAGAAGCACTTCGTCACAAGCACCGACAAGCTCGTCTTCTCAGCGTTCAGAAGGACCGACAAGTTACATTCTAATTTATTTTTTTGTGTTTTAATCACTTCATCTAATTATGTACATAAATTCGATTATTTATATTCTGACGTGAAATGTTTGTGATATTATAGAGACGTTCTCGACAGACTTCTTCAATTACCGGGATTGGAATAGCATTCCCTACATTGTGCACGACTATGTAGAGAGCTACTTGGATGTGTCCGATGATGGGAACTGCAGATTTCGGGTAATTGCGAGCTATATTTTTGGTGATCAGGAGAAGTACCGGTTGGCAAGACAAATTATTGCAAATGATATTGCGGGGAACATTCAGAGGTACGAGCCCGTCTACTTTGATGGGACGGGGGCCCTTGTGGCCAGAATCACTGGATGGAAACTATGTGCGACCTCTTTCCCGTTGCCATATTTTTTAATGCAGTTGTCGTCATGTTAGGCATGGGTGAGCATGGTAACGATCCCAGCTTTTTTAGTGCTACTATACTGCCGCTCGTCACACCATCGACGGCTACACGACCGGAGCGCGAGATCTTCTTGTGTCATCTTGGTTTTTACCCACACTACATTCGTGTTAATTTGACTCCCGGCCATCCAATACCGCCTATATACCCTTATTGGACGGTACTTCGAGATCAGTCGGTTGTCGGTTGGGAGAATTACTGTAACAATAGACCAGTTGTGTGGATTAGGATTCGTGATGCACCTAGGTTTTGATATTCTTATAATATTCGGTTGTCATTATACGTTAGTTTGAACTTATGAATGTCATTGACTTCGATTTTGAGTACGTATACGTTGATTGTGATGTGTTTTTTAATTATAATATAGTATAGCATATCAGAAATATAAAAACATAGTGTGAATGAGTAACGACATATATAAAAAAAACAATTCAACCAAAAGTTGAGCATACAGTAAATAAAAAAAAAACAATTCAACCAAAAGTCGAGTGTATAGTAAATAAAAAAAAACACAACATTATTTACATCAAACATCAACGCCGTGTTGCTCTCTCCCAATCCGCCTTAACTATGAACAGAGCGTCTTTGTACTCCTTCACCAAATGAGGATCAACGCGCTCGACCCGCGACATGTACACTGAGTGGACGTCGTCGTAACGTTTGAGCCACTATCCACAAAGCGAAGAGTTACAATAAATAAATATTATAATAAAAGCACACATTGAGAACAAAAATTAAGTAAACAACTTACATAAGAGGCATCGACGCGCGAAGGGACTGGGGGAGGCTCCATCGGATCGCCACCCAACAGCTTCGGACGAGAAACCCGAGCAAACCACTCAGAGTACGCCGGCTCGACCTCCCCTGGTGTAACTGTGGTGGGGTGTAGGCAGCCAGGTTTTGACGGCCGACAGCTGCAGAGTGCTCGACCTTGTAGTACCTAGACTCCCAACACCGTACTACAGTGGATGGCCGACGGATGCCGGGAGGGATACGCTGGACGTAGCCCAACTGACGCAAAAACCGTAGAGGATTGTAGGGCTCCACATTGTCGCGGTATCTAATGCACCCGACATAGAGGGTCCTAGCCTCGATATCAGCGGGGTTGCGGCCGTACGACAACCAGTTCACATGTTCAAAATTGCACAAAAACATTTATTATAACACTCATATTTTTTTAAAAAAATAATATTTAACAAAATATAAATAATACTTATAACATTCATGTACCTGGTCCACTCTGAGCTGGTCAAGGGCGACACGGTAACCTTCAAGGCGCTCTACAGACCTCTGAGTCACCAGCGTGCTCCACGAGGTAGAACGTGTGGCAGAGCCATCTATTGGCCGAGGCTCTGAGTGGGGTCGAAAGGGCAGGAAGTACTCGAAAATCCAGGACTGCAGGAGAGCCAAGCAGCCAGTCAGTCCCATGGCGTCCCCCTTGCTGGCAATACCTAACTGTCTATATAGGTATGCTAGTGTAACCGAGCCCCAGGAGGAAGTCGGAACTCAAGTCGTGTCCTCGCTCATCTCGTGCATGACCTTCAGACTAATCCTGTTACCACTCTTGTCTGTAAACAAGGTGGTACCCATTGCCATCCACAACCATGCGGTTGCCTCCTGGTTAGCCGGCCAAGGGTCGTCGAGCCCCCTGAATGCGCCCGAAACGGCAATAGTGGTCACCCAGCCGTGATCTCAGTAGTTGTCCATCAGCTCTCTCTAGTCCACCCCCAGCATCTCCATGCAGTACGCATGGAGTGTCCCAGTGTTCAGGTCCCCTGCTACTATACATCCCTCTACGAGAAACCCCAAAATGGCCCGGGCGTCGTGCAGCATTATACTCATTTCACCAAAAGGCAAGTGAAACGAGTTAGTATCGGGCTGCCAGCGCTCCACGAATGCAGAAAGTAGTGGAGTGTCCAGGTGCGCATGCATGGAGTCCGTCAAATGTGACAGCCCCGACTGATCTATCAAAGCACGTGGGTCGAGACCCATCTCAGCGAGCCACTCCTTCAAAGTGGTGTGCGCTGCATGCCTGTGTTGGCATTTCAATATGCCTCTAACACGCTGCTCTGGCATAGATAACATCATACGGGAGGCATGTGCCCTAGAAAGCTAGGGATAACGCTTCCGTCACTGGGCCACCAGGTACTGGGGCTTTAACGATCCAAGAGTCATCACCCTTAGACCGTTTGCTACTCGAACCTGTATTTACAAAACACAAATAAGTATAGATAGATACACGGCATATTGTGACTCACTGTATCAATGATATGCTATTACTAAATAAAAGTATATGTAACTAACAGTATCAAAATTAAAGTACGTAGAATATTTACCAGAGGAGGATCCAGTGCCCGCAAATCGGCCCCCAGCCTATCGTGGAGGAACAGGTCGTACAGGGGAAGGAGGAAGTGACGTGGTCTGCTCATCTCCAGAGTCAGACTCTGTTTGTCCCATTTTTGTTGCATTTTTCGTGTTTTTTTTACCTTTTTTTTTCTCCCATTTTATGTTTTTGCTCTTAGTTTAGGTCCGTTTCTTTTCTTTTCGTGTGTTTTCATTTATTTATAGTCTTTTTGTGTTTTTCGATTATTTTCTTCGTTTTCTCCGTTTTTGTTTTCGTCTCGTGGTGTGCAGGTTAGGTACTTCGATCGATTTCGCGAGCATTTCTTTGTGGAATAATGTGTTGGTGACGAGCAAGAAAAATTGAAATTCAGTTATTAAGTTGGATGAGTTCTAACGAGTCGGTGACACAAAGTCGAACATGCGACCCAAGTAGTTTCCCGGACCGTTCTGACAGCAGCTGCACATTCATCACGGCTCTTCACCTTCCTCTCCATGCTGATGCTTTCTTCTCCACGTAGCAACAAGCCTCACGCTGCTGCACGCACTTTCCTCTCCCTCCTCGTCGCACCTGCTACCGCCTACCGCGCCGCGCAGCACTTTCCCGCTGTGAAGGATGACCCAGCTCCGTGCCGCGACCTCGCCACAAGATAGACAGAAGATGCTGCAGCTCCTGCCGCGCTGCGCCACCTGAAGCCCCACCGCACCGCGTCGATGTCGCGAGTTGGACTGCAAACCCCGCTGCTCTGTCGCGCCGCGTCGCTCTCTCACACCGTGAAGACAGGCCCCGCCGCGCCATGACGGGCTGCTGCGCCACGCTACCAGCTCCTTCCGCGCCGCGACGTCTCCACCGCGCCGTGAGGAGAGGCCGTGCCGCGCCGCGCCTTGCTCCATGCCGTGAAGAACTCCAGTGCCGTGCCGCGTCAAGATTTTCTGCCGCGCCGAACCTGCTAATTTAAATAAGAGAACGGGAACTCATTGTATTATTATTCTTTCACGCACAAAAACTCACGAACCCTACTCTCATTCTTCTCTTTTCGTTCTTTTGTTTTTCTTCAATAATTTTCGACGTAGAACACGGATTTAACGTCGGATTTTGCTATTGCTTACAGATTTAATCTTTTTTATCGAAGGCGACATTTGGATTTTATCTATCGTAAGATTTCCTTTAACTTTATCATTAACTATAAATTCTTGGGTTGTGATGAATGCTTTCGTTGCTTCTTCGATTATGAGTAGCTAAATTCGTAGGCTAGGGATAGGGTATTGATGTTTCAGAATTGTGTGCGATCGTGAGTGCTCGTTGATTGTTCTTCTTATGCGAGTAATCTTTAATTCGGGTTTTTCAATCATTATGTTGGATTTTGAGAATTGTTGAAGGGTGACACTTCAACTTGCAATTGTTTTAATTGAATTTGATAAATTCATGCTTGATGTTGTTAATTCTAAACGGGCTAGTTGATTAATTACCTTCTAGTCTAAGTTAATCGACTCTTAGAACTGAAAGGGGAGGAGTCGTTCGAAATAGGCTCGCATAGGCTAGGATTGTTCGTAACTGTATTGTCTAGAAGTTAAATGAATCGATAATCTGCTGTTCTAGTTTGTTCTCTTGTTACGAAGAGTTATTGAGAATGAATACTTGAACGTGTCGGTTATTCGAATCACTTAGCTGAACAATCACTTGCTTGATAATCGCATTTCGAACCGAAACGGATATCCCCGACTCCCTAGCTTCTCTAATCCTATTTGTTCTTCGTTGCTTGTTCTTTTTACTTGCTTTACTTTAATTCTTGCAGTAGTTGATAATTAAAAAAAAAACAAACAAACAAACTTGATTTAGAATGTTTAGGATTTTTATTTCTTTCATTCGTGTTTGAATAAACGCACATAGTATTCCGGCTAACCTTCCTCGTGAGACACGACCCGGTGTCGAATCTTTCGATTCTACTCCGGTAAAAATAACTACAACAAATTGGCGCCGTTGCCGGGGAGGGTTTTAGGACATATTTTGTGCGCTTATTCGCTTGTTTTTCTGTGTTTCTCTTTATTTCTTTTTATTTGCTTATGAGGTAATTCTTTGCTTTTGTTTTTATTTCATTTTCTCTTGTTTACTATTGGTGCTCGTAACATGCTTGTTGCTTGAGTGTATGCATACCAGGAGTGGACGTATATTATCCCCAATCAACAAATCAGTTAACGAGAGCCTGAGAGAGCTGCTAGATGAGCCGACGCTGGAATCACAAGAAAAAGACCAGCACTCTCCAAAATCATCCGAGGAAAACAACTCAGACATGGCTGAACAACAAGCTCCCCGTAATGTTCTCAAAAACCTGGCTCAGCCTATGATTGGGCCAATAACATCTTGCCTCTGATTGCCACGAGCTGCCCGCAATTATGAGTTGAAGGTGGTTCACTACAATCAGCACCAATCATTCCACGGGCTCGCCAATGAGGACCCACTCTACTTTATTCAGGAGTTTTATAACGTCCTCTAGACGTTTCCTCTGCACGGGTTGACCGAAGACCAATTAAAAATGCGGTGCTTCCCGGAGACTCTAAAAGACCGGGCCAAGGCGTGGTTCATGACCCTCGCCCCAGATTCTCTCACAACTTGGTCGGAGGTCTATGCTAAATTCGTGGGGAAGTACTATTCCCACCAGAAGACCCAAGACATTCGGTCCCAAATAGTCTCTTTCTCTCAATTGCCACACGAGCCTCTTCACGAGGCCTGGGAACGATTCAAAGACCTTCAGAGACAGTGCCCCCACCACAACCTTTCTCCAGGGCTATTGGCGAACTGTTTCTACGATTCCCTCCATCAGAACTTACAGTACATGGTGGACACTGCAGTCGGAGGAGACATTGGAGCAAAAACGGCAGAGGAGATGATGGTGATATATGAGACGATGAGTGCGAACTCGTCTCAAAAGAGCATCAGAGGAAAGAGGGCTGCAGTGAATGAGGTTGGCTCGAGCAATAGTGTCATGGTTTAACAGTTAGCCGAGCTCACGGAGCAGATGCGGCTATTGAATGCTCGAAGCTCCTCACCGATTCATACGATGGCGGCGAATGTTTGTGGTGCATGTGGAGTGCAGGGACATAGTTCGGAAGTGTGCCCATCGGCTGTCGAGCCAGGCTACAGAGGCCAAAATATCGAGATTAATGCATTGTAGGGGTATCAGAACCAGCCCGGGAATGACCCCTATTCGAACACATACAACCCGGGATGGCGAAACCATCCTCATTTCTCATGGTCCAATAACCACTATCAGCAGCCCCCTCAAACCAACTTCGTCCCCCAGCAGCAGCAACCCAGGGGAATGTTAAGGCTGTCGGCACCCGAAGTCGGACCGAGCCTCCAAACTCAGACGAGAAACTAGATAAATTCTTCAATACATGGCCAATAGCGAGCAGCAGAGTGCAAATAGTGAGGCTTCCATTAAACGTTTGGAAGCCCAGATAGGCCAGTTAGCCACCCGAGTAGGGAGCATTGAGACAGAGCTGAAGAAAGACAGACTGCCGAGTCAGCCGGAGCACTTGAATGCAGTTACAGTGCTGATGCCCGAGTCCGAGGAGAGGACAGTTGCTGAAGTGGTAAAAGAATAGAGTGAGGGTCTGAGGAAGCAAGAGCTTAAAGAAAAGTCCCCAGTGACACCACCGCCCGAGCCTACCCTGCACAAATCCCAGAATCCCTATAGGCCGAGGATCCCTTTCTCAGATCAATTTTTGGAAGAAAAAGACCGTCGGATGATTCGAGACCTTCATGCACTGTTGGTTAAGGCCAACAATGACCTATCTCCCCACGATGTGCTGAAGAAAATCCCGGCCTATGCACGAATTTTCAGGGAAGTTGCAGCAAACAAGAAGAGGCTGGAGAGCAGTGAAGAGGTGCTCCTATCCGAGGTGGCAAGTGTTCTCCCACATTACTTGCCAAAGAAAAAAAAGGACCCCGGAGGTTTCGTGATCACTATGGCCTTCGGGAATGGGGAGGAGACCTCGGGGATGCTCGATCTAAGAGCGGGCATAAACCTTATGCAACTCTCAATTTATCGCCAGCTTGGGGTTGGAGACTTGAAGCCCACCAGAATGCGCCTTCAGATGGCTGATCACTCTTTCCGCCAGCCATAGGGGATTGTAGAGGATGTGCTCATCCGAGTGGGGAAGCTGATAGTCCCCGTGGACTTCGTTGTGCTCGATATGGGGAACATACAAGAAAATGAGAAGCAGCACACCACTCTCCTTGGCCGACCCTTTATGGCCACCACTAGAACCATTATTGACGTGAAGAAGGGAACGACGAGCATGACCATGTTGGGGGAATCCACCCTCATTTTTGTGCGAGAGACTCAGCTGGAGCCGCAAGCGGAGCTAGTGGAAGAGTGCGCGTATATTTGAACAATTGACCAGCTCACCGAGTACGCGTGTATACGAGAGCACGCGAAAAGATCACTTCAGGATCGTATTCATGTACCGACGGAGAACCGTACCGATGGCCACACTACCCAACCCCAGTCGATTTCCAGCGAGTTGCCCCGATCCCAATGGGGCGAGAGATTTGACTTGACGAAGGCCCACCGCTGTCCGGGGCCTGACTACCTCCACCCTCCACCTGCACCACCTGATTCACAGTGACTAGTCTAGTCACTGTGCCCTGTACGTTTGTATCTTTTCCTTTCTCTTTATTTTCGTATTTGGTTTTATGTCTTTGTTTTTCTTTCTTGTTGGTTGATTATATGGGTAAATTTCCTCGTACTGATGATCGACAATGGGGACATTGTTCGATTTTAAGTGTGGTGAGTTTTTACATGATTAGTGTTTATATGGTTGATCAGGTCTAGGTCTTTTAGGTTGTTTTTCTTTTTCTGTTTTGGTTTTAGTGTCTTGTCTTGAGTCAGTTTGTGTGTTTATGAGTATGGATTATGGTGAATTTTAAGATTTGTTGATGATTGTTGATGATGTTAAGGAGATGTGATGATGATTATGACCAGCATGCTTTGATGAGCTTGATATTTCGTTTTGTTGGACATTATTTACCTTGTGAGGTTTGACCCTTATATTGTTTTCTTTGAGAGGTATTGGTCGGATTCGTTGTTGATCAGAACTTTCTTTTAGTCTGTTTTGAAATGAATTGATTGAAGTAGTGGATTGTGAAAATGATTGAGGCATTTCTTTGATATAGCTCGTTTTTGTCTTTTTCTTTGACCCTTGATCTGAAATATTCATTAGTAGCCCGTTGAGCCTGAACCGTATTTCTTGTCAATCGTATTGATTGAATTTCTTGAGATACAGTTTAGTTATTTTGATGACGGAGCTTCTGTTATGTGTTGGAGAAAAGATATAATTTATTTGAGTTGCATTTTAAGTACTTGACAAAGAAAAAAAAAAGAATCGCAAGACGAACTAAAGGATTCTACTCCGCTTACTTGTGGGATTTTCACGAGTAATGAGTATTGGGAAACCACTTTAGAAAACTTGGATGACCTCCAATGTTTAAACCTATAGAATGTCGTTCTTTCGTTTTAGTTTTGTTAGGAAAAAGCAATTCCCTTAGTAAGAAAAAAAATAAAAAAAAATAATAAAAAAAAGTAAAATAAGAAATCAAGTACTTGAAGTGCAATTCAGTTTGAGCATAAGTGAGTGTTGTATGGAGTTTTGATGGGAATGACTGGTTTTGTGCTGATTTTGGATATATGGTGGAATATTCGAGTAGTTTATATGCTCGAGGATTTGGATTGTTTATCTGAACCACTGTACCTTTATTTTAGTCTTTCCCTTGTGCTTACTGCCTTTGTTGCAACCCTTGAAAGTCCTCTCGATTTGCACTTCATTATTTTCGATTTGTTTTAGAGTATGAATAGACGATAAGCAAGCTTATGTTGATGCATGATGATCGACCAATTTGAGCGTATCCACTTCATATTTATGGAAGAAATCGAGTGAGGCATATAGATATTATACTTCTGCGCTTGAGAGTTTGTCTTTTCAAAGCGTTGCATTCAAGTCGTAATTGTGGTGTGCTGTATTGGTCATTGGAATTCTCCTCGACTGAGTTGATAAATTTGAGACTTTTCTTATCTGAAATAGTTATCCATGCTCGTTTGTTTGCTTTCGTGTCTTTTCTTTTCTTTTTGTTCGGGACGAACAAAGGTTTTAGTGTGGGGGAGTTGTTTGTCTCATTTTTGTTGCGTTTTTCGTGTTTGTTTTACCTTTCTTTTTCCCCCATTTTATGTTTTTGCTCTTAGTTTAGGTCCGTTTCTTTTCTTTTCATGTGTTTTCATTTATTTACAGTCTTTTTGTGTTTTTCGATTATGTTCTTCGTTTTCTCCATTTTTGTTTTCGTCTCGTGGTGTGCAGGTTAAGTACTTCGGTCAATTTCGCGAGCATAGCTTTGTGGAATAATGTGTTGGTGACGAGCAAGAAAAATCGAAATTCAGTTATTAAGTCGGATGAGTTCTAACGAGTCGGTGACACAAAGTCTAACATGAGACCCAAGTAGTTTCCCGGACCGTTCCGACAGCAGCTGCACATTCATCACGGCTCTTCACCTTCCTCTCCATGCCGCTGCACGCACTTTCCTCTCCCTCCTCGTCGCACCTGCTACCGCCTACTGCGCCGTGCAGCACTTTCCAATCGTGAAGGATGACCCAGCACCGAAAGATGGACAGAAGATGCCGCAGCTTCTGCCGCGCCGCGAGCTCCACCGCGCCGCGCCACCTGAAGCCCCACCGCGCCGCGTCGATGCCGCGAGTTGGACTGCAGACCCTGCTGCTCTGCCGCACCGCGTCGCTCTCCCACGCTGTGAAGACAGGCCCCGTCGCGCCATGACGGGCTACCGCGCCGCGCTACAAGCTCCTTCCGCGCCGCGACGGCTCCACCGCACCGTGATGAGAGGCCGTGCCGCGCCGCGCCTTGCTTCACGCCGTGAAGAACTCCAATGTCGCGCCGCGTCAAGATTTTATGCCGCGTCGAACCTGCCAATATAAATAAGAGAACGAGAACTCATCGTATTATTATTCTTTCACGCACAAAAACTCACGAACCCTACTCTCATTCTTCTCTTTTCGTTCTTTCGCTTTTCTTCAATAATTTTCGACGTAGAACACAGATTTAACGTTGGATTTTGCTATTGCTTACGGATTTAATCTTGTTTATCGAAGGCGACATTTGGATTTTATCAATCGTAAGATTTCATTTAACTTTATCATTAACTATGAATTCTTGGGTTGTGATGAATGCTTTCGTTGCTTCTTCGATTATGAGTAGCTAAATCCGTAGGCTAGGGATAGAGGATTGATGTTTCGGAATTGTGTGCGATCGTGAGTGCTTGTTGATTGCTCTTCTTATGCGAGTAATCTTTAATTAGGGTTTTTCAATCATTATGTTGGATTTTGAGAATTGTTGAAGGGTGACACTTCAACTTGCAATTGTTTCAATTGAATTTGATAAATTCATGCTTGATGTTGTTAATTCTAAACGAGCTAGTTTTATTAATTACCTTCTAGTCTAAGTTAATCGACTCTTAGAACCGAAAGGGGAGAAGTCATTCGAAATAGGCTCGCATAGTCTAGGTTTGTTCGTAACTGTATTGCCTAGAAGTTAAATGAATCGATAATCTGTTGTTCTAGTTTGTTCTCTTGTTACGAACAGTTATTAAGACTGAATACTTGAACGTGTCGGTTATTCGAATCACTTAGCTGAACAATCACTTGCTTGATAATCGCATTTCGAACCAAAACGGATATCCCCGACTCCTAGCTTCTCTAATCCTATTTGTTCTTTGTTGCTTGTTCTCTTTACTTGCTTTACTTTAATTCTTGCAGTAGTTGATAATTAAAAAAAACAAACAAACAAACTTGATTTAGAATGTTTAGGATTTTTATTTCTTTCATTCGTGTTTGAATAAATGCACATAGTTTTCGACTAACCTTCTTCGTGAGACCGACCCGGTGTCGAATCTTTCGATTCTACTCCAGCAAAAATAACTACAACATGATCCTCGCCCTCATCATCGTCCTGGTCATCGTCCTGGTCATAATCGTGGACCGGACTCTCGACGATCGGTGTGTAAGCCGACGACCGACGAATACGTATCCTCGGCATACTCCCCAAACTGCCAGCCATCGATGAGCTTGGTTGCCCACCGCTCTGCTGACCACTCGATACCGAAGGAAAGAGTAGTGCCAATCTCCTAGTCGTCTCAGCCTGAGCTAGCTGAGCCTCACGGATCCTCGCCACCCTCACCCGACGAGCGTCGGCATCTACAAAACGACTCTGCGTGTGTCGGGGTCCAGAACCCTCAAGCTGATCCTCAAGTCGCTCAGATCCATCACTCTAAATCAACAAATAAACAAGTATTTTTAACATTTATTTATTTTAAGAATTATGATAACATAATTAACATTATCTTATAATTAGTTATAAGATAATTATAGAACTCTTATGAATGAAATTATATTAATATATTCAATTAATTTTATTGCATAATTTTACTAGTATCAACTTGTATTAATAATATTACACAATTTCTAATAATTACTATATTTATATATTAAATCAATTTTATTAATATATTTTAATTATTTTTTTTCAAACTTTTTATTATTTATTTATTTATAATATTATAATATTTTTATAATCAAATTATTAACATTTAAAATTTAAACTTTTTGATAAATTCAATTAATTTTTAAAAAATTATATATAGTTTAATTTTTGCTTATAATATTATATATATATTATTATATTCCTAATATATTTATGAAATAAAAAGTAAAAACATCTCAAATTAATAATTTTCCCTATCTCAAATTGGATAGGAAAAACATAAACAATATTTTTGTATTATAATTTTTTTAATTATAATATTTTTCTGAAAACGAATTTCGAATGAAATCGAATATGTCCAAAGTCACCACCGCAGACAAACGATTAAGGCGATCGGGAGCGGGGCGCCCTGCATGTGCCCCAACAGTATCTACAGTTCATTCCCCCGCAGCCGCCACGTCCTCTGTCCGGCGCGCTACTCTTTTGCACGCCATGAAAAGCGGTACGTAGAGCCAATCTGATGTCCTCGATCTCTGAAGTTAGATTTGTGACCTAGCATCTGAACGCCTGTTCGAACGCCTCGTGTAGGCGTCCTAACGTCTCTATGAAGGCGTCGTGTCTGTCGTCAATATCATTTTGTCTTGGTTGCACCGTGTAGGAATCGTACTGGTCTTCTGATACCAACTAACGTAGATAAAGCGTACGAAAGGTAAAACAAGAGATAAAATCTCAAGAAAATATTTTTTAATTCATAAACTTGATCAATTATCCATAATACAAAAGAAATCAATAAATAAAATCCCGCAAAACCCTAATTAAATAACTTACCTAACAAGAAATGAATAATTAAATATTTTTCTACTAAATAAAAGACTGGAATAATGAAATAATTTTACTAATAATTCTATGAATAAAGTACTAATAATAAATAAAATCTATTACTATATAATAGAGAGAAGAAAAAAAATACAAAAAATAGTATGTAAATTACCCGCTCAATTTTTTCGTTTTTTACAAATAAAGGATTTTTTTTTTAATTTTTTTTTTTGAAATTTTTGGGAAAATCCTGCCCATGATTCTTATTCAATTTTTTTGATTTTTTTTTTTTTAAAAAAAATTAAAGTCAAACATTTAAAGGAAATTACAATCAGATTTTCTGGGTACATTCCATTTTATCTTAACTTTCATATAAATACATTCCTAACAACTAATTAATATGATATTTTTGAATCCAAGTTATTTAATCGGGTATTTTAAGATATATTAATATAATATTTTATTTAGTTAATTATGATTATTGTTACGAATATATTACCAAAATATTAATTATTTTAGAAAATTTTGAAAAATAAATTTGAATTATCATACCTTTTACTTTATATGAAATTCAAAAGTTACATATACTAATATATTAATAAACGTTTTATTATCTATTTTTTCCTCATGTGATATAATCTGAATTCGGTATTAAATTTTTAAATTCAAACATTTAAAAAAAAGACCCTAAACAGATTGTTTTAGGTATATTTCATTTTATCTTGATTTTCATATAATCACATTCCTAACAAATTAATTAATTATAATTTTTTGAAATTATATAACTATTTTTTTATGATATAATTAATATAATATTTTAATCAATCAATCAATCATTTATCTAACTGGATTTATCCATCTAACAAACTTGCCAAATTTTTTTAAATTAAAATTATATGATTATTTTTACAGAGATACTTACCAATATATTAAACATGTAAAAACTTTATTTTAAAAAAAAATAGTTATCCCTCCTTCTACTTTATTTTAAATTCTAAGTAATATTTTTAAATATATTATTATTATTATTTATGTGTAAATATTAATTATTTATTATCTAAGTGATAAATATTATCTATTTATATCTTTAATAAATGTTTATTATTTATTTTTTCCCACATCTGATATAATCTAAATTTAGTCATTAGATTTTAAATTCAAAAATCTAATGGAAAAGTTCACGAGCAGATTTTTTGGTTAAATATTTTTTCTTGATTTTCATATAATCACATTCCTAACAAATTAATTAATATTATATTTTTTTATCTACATTATCTAACTGATTTTTTATAATATAATTAATATAATATTTTAGCTAATTAATTATTTTCTAATCGGGATATCTCTCTAACAAACTTGCCAATTTTTTTAAATTAAAATGCTATGATTATCCTTACGTGGATACTTACCAATATATTAAACATTTAGAAACTTTTTTTTTAAAAATGTGTTATCCCTCCTTTTACTTTACTTAAAATTCTAAGTTATATTTTTAAATATATTATTATTTATTTTTTCTTACATGTAAATGTTTATTATTTATTATCTAAGTGATACATATTATTGATTTATATCTTTAATAAATGTTTATTATTTATTTTTTTCCTTACGTGATAATTCTAGATTTGGTTATTAGATTCTTATGTTCAAACATTTAAAGAAAAAGATCACAAGCAAATTTTTTTGGGTACATTTCATTTTATCTTAACTTCCATATAATCACATTCTTAATAAACTAATTAATATAATTACATTTATCTAAACAAAATTTAAAAAAAAACAAAACAAAACAAAATTCTCTCGTTGAGAGCGATCCCCATTCTCTCGTTGAGAGCGTTCCCATTTCGGCCTGAATTGATCGTTTTGCGCTTGTTCCTTTTCAGTTTTCTTACTTAATCCATTACTGAGATCTGTTCGTTCTATCTCCAGATTGTATTTTTCTCTGGTTTTTAGGGTTATAGATCGAGATGAGCAAACCTAATTGTGTGGGCCAAGATGATGAATTGGCTCAGCGGCTGAGAGAAGTATCACTCTCTGATCGCGAATTCTCTTACATCGACATTGCGAAGACAGATATCAAGAACAGCGACGAGGAATGTCAACGCAGCCTTTTTGGTAAAATAATTGGTGAAAGGAAGGCTAGCTGGATGGGGCTAAAAAGAACTATGAGCAACATTTGGCGGCTCCAGCAACCTATGGAAATCAAAGAACTGTGCGACAATTATTTTCAATTCATATTTCAGAGTAAAGAAGATCTTCGGCGAGTGGCGTCAGGCGTAAATTGGATCTTCGATAACCAGTTCTTGATTTTACCTGAATGGCAACAGGGTCTTTCTATCAATCACCCTGTATTCTCAGTGCTACGTCTATGGGTTCAAGTCCTTAATATCCCACTGAACTGGTTGAGTGCGGAAGTCGGCATGAAAATCGGTAATGTATTCAAGTTTGTTGATAATGTGGTGATTGTTGGAGCTGGTAATCATGGTGGTAGGGTTATGCGTTTGCTGGTCTCCATAGACTTATCTGAAGCTCTACCCCGTTGTGTTAATCTCCATCTAGAGGATCAGGATGCCAATGTTGGTTTTAAATATGAAAGGCTAGTGAATCTTTGTCATTACTGTGGACACATTGGTCACCTTGATCGAGAATGCAAGACGAGGATGTCAGATATAAAAGATAAATCTTTAAAGGAAGGACAATATGACGACTGGATGAAAGCCACGGAAAGTCATAGCTGGGCAGGGCTTAACAACTCAGAACCCAAAAGTCCTTCAAAATCTGTTATCCCTCCATCTGATAATCTCTCAGTCCCTGCTCACACATCCAATAGCCAAATAGAAGAAAGCAATCAGGCCAATCATATTCCAGATGAGACTTTTCACAAATCTTCTCAGATTGCTGCCAAGTCTACTCCTGAAAATGTCCTTCTCACACCTAATGAACCCCAATATGATCAACCATCATCGTCTCTTATGATGATTGAAGTGGCTGGAAGCTCAAACAATAGAGATTTGGATATGGTGATGGGCTCTGAAACTGCTACTCACACTCATGCTGAGTGCTCTGGTCTCATTAAATCTTCCCTGAAATCCTGGAAAAGATCCTCTTCTAAATCAGGCAGGCTTATAAGGCATGAAGAAGAGTTACCTCAAATGGCAATTCAGATCATTGGGAAAGATTCAGACCAGATATTGAAGAGTCTCAAACTCATGACAATGAAAACTCAACAGTTGCAGAATCCAACAAAAAGATCAAAACCACAACTGAACAGGTGGGGGTTGCCAGCCTTGAATGGCACCCAAGTGACCAATGCTAGCCATGGTGTGGAATTGTAGAGGGCTGGGTGGGCCCTCTACAATTTCCCAAATCAGAGAGACTCTGAAGTCTCACCATCCTCTTTTTGTCTTCCTTTCTGAAACTAAAAAATCTAGTTCTTTTGTTAAATCGGTTAGTAAAAAATTGGGCTTTGAGGATAGATTTGCTATTGTTGATCCTCAAGGCCTAAGTGGTGGTTTGTTCCTTTCTTGGGATTCCTCTGTAAATATCTTTCAGATCATCTGTCAAAGTTTTTTCATTGCTGTAGAATTTCAACTCCCCTCTTCTGTTAGATAGTGGGGTAGTTTTGTCTATATAAGCACCTGCAGAACTCTAAGGGTTGAGCAATGGTCTATTCTTGAAGCTCTTAAATCATACTGGGGGTCTCACTGGTTCATTATTGGCGACTGGAATGCCATCTGCTCTAGTGATGAGAAAAGTGGAGGGCTTGCTAGACTGAACAATAGTTTTGCAGGGTTTAATCAGTTTATTAGCAATATGAAAATGGAGGAGATTAGCATGGTGGGTTACCGGTTTACCTGGTGCAACAACAGACACTCAGAAGGGATTGTGGAGGAAAAGTTAGATAGAGGATTTGGATCAATTGAATGGCTTCAATCTTTCTCAAATGCCAAGGTGCTGAATTTGGTGAAAGCTCCTCTGATCATTCTCTTCTGATTATTGACTTAGGTTCTAAAAATTCCAGAAAACCTAAGAGATTTTCCTTTGAAAAAAGATGGCTTACCATGGAGGGGATTCAAGATGTGGTTGAGAAAGCATGTTCATCTCGTGTTTTGGGGACTCTTTTTTTCAAACTTAAGGAGAAGATTAAGCTTACCAGGCTGGCTTTGTTGAAATGGAGCTCTTCCCACCACACTCGTAATCAGAATAAGATTGCTCTTCTCTCTAAGAAGCTTGAGCATTTAAGAGAGGATACTTCAGATTCAAAGTGGGAAGACTGGGCCTCTTTGAGATCAGAACTTAACAATGCTCACAGATTTGAGGAATCCTATTGGCAACAAAGATCCAGGCTCAACTGGCTTAAAGAGGGAGATGGCAACACTAAATTCTTTCATGCCTACACCCAACAAAGAAGAAGAATGAATGCAATCTCCAGATTGGTTTCTTCTAGAGGTGAGGAGTTCTGTACTCAGCAAGATATAGAAGCTCACATTGAAGATTTCTACTCTCAACTTTTCACCTCTGAGGGCTCCCTGGGAGGTGATTATATTATTCATTTGATCCCTCAATCCATATCAGAGGACATGAACAAATCTCTTTTGCTGCCTGTGGATGAAGAGGAAATAAAAAACACTCTTTTCAGTCTCCACCCTGAAATCCCCTGGAGATGATGGTATGAATGCTCTCTTATACCAAAAGTATTGGAATTGCATAAAATCTGACTTTGTCTCTGCTATTAAGAGTTTCTTTGAATCAAAAACCATTCCGCAATATTGGAATCATACTCTGTTATCTCTTGTTCCTAAATGTGCTATCCCGAATTCTTTAAACCAGTTTAGACCAATCAGTCTTTGTACTGTTGTCTACAAAGTTCTTTCTAAAATCCTTGCTCAGAGGTTGAAACCTTGTCTGGAGAGTTGTATTAGCCACTTTCAGTCAGCTTTTCTGGAAGAGAGACAATTGATGGACAATGTCATCATTTCCTAGGAGGCTTTTCACTTTCTCAACAGGCACTCATCAGGTAAAAATTGGTTTATGGCTCTGAAACTTGATCTTGTCAAAGCTTTTGACAGAGTGGAATTGCTCAGTCTCAAGAAAATTATGATCCAAATGGGTTTCCACTTGGATTTTGTGAAATTGATTTTTGCCTGTATCACTACTTCTTCTATTTCTTTCAAAGTCAATGGAGTTGTATCTGGGTTTATCAAGCCTTCAAGAGGAATTAGACAGGGGGACCCTTTGTCCCCCTATCTTTTCATAATTCTGGCTGAGTTACTATCTGCTCTTATAGTGGAGGCAGTGAATTATGGGCAGCTAAGGGAAGTTAAGCTGTCTAAAAATGGACCACCACTGTCTCACCTCTTATTTGCTGATGACTCCCTGCTTTTCTGTGGAGCTGGGGTGGACCAAGCCAATATTCTCCTTGATCTGCTGAATAAATACAAGCTGTTCACTGGCCAAACTGTAAATTTTCAAAAGTCAGCTGTGTTCTTTAGCAGGAATACTCCCCCCCAAATTCAATCAAGTGTCTGCTTTGATCTTCCTGGTATTCATTCTCATAAGTCTACCAGGTATTTGGGATTGCCTTTAGGCATTGGCAAGTCCAAGAAGGAGGTGTTTGCTTATTTGCTGGAATCTATTCAGACTAAACTTCAAGGGTAAAAATAAAAATTGCTCTCCTCTGCTGGCAAAGAGGTAATGTTGAAATCTGTGATCCAAGCATTACCCATCTTCACCATGTCTTGTTTTATGCTTCCTCAATCCATTTGTAAAGACATTTCAAGATTGTGTGCTCAATTCTGGTGGAACACCAAAGAAGACAGTACATCTGGTATTCACTGGAGAAGTTGGTCTAAGCTTTCTGTGCCAAAGCTTGATGGAGGTATTGGCTTTCATGACATCAAACTTTTTAATACTGCCTTACTATGCAAGAAATTGTGGAGGATTATATCTCAACCTGATCTCTTGGTTAGCAAAATTCTGAAAGACAGGTATTTCCCTAATTTATCTATCTTTCATACTGTCAAATCACACAAAGACTCTTGGCTTTGGAGATGCTGGTTGGAGGTTCTCCCTGTTTTTACTAAATGCTTAAGGATTGAGATCTGAGATGGCACTCATACAAGGATTGATGATCCTAACTGGGTTCCATTATTAAACAAGACTAGGCCAGTGTTGTTTGACATTGCTAAAGATCACCTTCTATTTGTGAAGGACTTGATTCTTCCAGATGGCCGCACCTGGAATAAATGGCTCATTGAGCAAATCTTCTCTGCTGAGGACAGTAAAGCTATTTTTGCCATCAAAACTCTGAATCTCAATGCTGATGACAAATTTGTATAGAATGTGGGCAAGAAAGGGGTGTTCTCAGTCTCAAGCACCTACAAGTATCTGGTTTGGTAGAAAGTGCTCTCAATTGACCAGCCTGAAAGTAGCTCATCTGCTATTCCATTGAGGAAAACACTCTAAAAGAAGGTGTAAAAAGAAGAAAAAAATCAAGTATGAATCTGTAAAAGTAAGCGTAATTTCCCCTAAACAATAAAATATATTGACATGGGGCTCATCTTTTTTTTTTTCAAAAAAAAAAATGAATCAGCTTCAGAAGATTCCCAAAAAAGCCCTCCTCCGAGGACTCAGCCAACTCAACTACTTCTCCCTCTGCAATAGAAGGAGCGAGAAGTATCGTCACTTCAGGATCATCGTGGCCACAGGACCTGGTCTCTTAAACTTCCAGGGAAACTTAAACTCTTTCTCTGGAAATGCATTCAAGGATCTTTGCCTTCTCTGGTGAACCTCAAGAAAAAAGGATTGGCTCTGGATGTTTACTGCAAATGCTGTGGAGAAGCTCAAGAGACTTCTGAGCATATTCTTCTTACCTGCTCCAGAGCTCAAAGACTTTGGGCAATAGCTCCTGTCTCCTGGGATGGCATTGATCAGCAGGTGATGTCTTTCAAGCACTGGTGGATGCAAGTCTGCTCCATAGCCTTCTCTGATGTTTCAAACCACAGAATGCAGCTCACAACCTATCTATTGTGGTGGTTATGGAAGACACGCAACCTTTGGGTGTTTCAACATTCTCGGATCCCTATTCATATGGTTTTGAAGTCTGCTCATTCAGATTGGATGGAGTTTATATCTCTTTCTTAGCTTTTTTCCTTTCTTTTGGTTTTCTCGGTTGTTAGTTTGTTTGGTTGCAGAAGTTGATGCTAGGCTTTTAGCAGTGGCTAAATTTCTGTTTCTCTTTTATTTTGTTTGAGGTTCTAGGCCATCTTGTAGATGTGCCTCTCACTTTTCAGTTTCAGATTTGATTGGGCTATGCCCCGTTGTAATTGGATCTTGATCTCTCTCGAGTTTTATAATATCATCTATCGTTTCGAAAAAAAAAAAAAAAAAACAAAATTTTCAAAATATAATTAATGTAATATTTTAACTAATTAATCTTTTGTCTAACCGAATTTACCTCATTAACAAACTTGCCAAATTTTTTGAAATTAAATAGTAAGATTATTTTTACGGGTATACTTACCAGAATATTAAACACTTTAAAAACTTTTTGAAAATAAATTAAATTATTTTGTCTTTTACTCTATTTGAAATTCAAAATTAAAATTTTAAATATATTCATAAAAATTGTTATTTATTTTTTCCTTATGTGATATAATCTAAATTTGATTATTAGATTATTAAATTCAAACATTTAAAGGAAAAGAGCAAGAACATATTTTTTTATTATATTTCATTTTATCTTAACTTCCATATAATCACATTCCTAACAAACTAATTAGTTTAATATTTTTTTTATCCACATTTATATAATAGGATTTCTTAAAATATAATTAATATAATTTTTAACTAATTAATCATTTGTATAACTTGATTTATCTCATTAACAAACTTGCCAAATTTTTGTGAAATTAAAAAAAAATAAAAAAAAAAATTGGATGATTTCGATTTGTAAAAACAATAAAAATAAGCTTTACTTTAAAGTCTAGATTCTTTCTATTATTTTGTGTACATTATCAATCATATATTAGATAATTGATTTAAAAAAAAATCAAAACCGTAAGGTTTAATAATATTCCTAAAAATAAAAAATATTGTACAAAGAGAAGTGTTTAATAGTATATATTTTTTATTGCTTGTATTTATTTTATTTCCATAATAGATTAGATGTGAAAAAGATAAAGAATTATATATAAATGAAATCTAAAAAAAAGTTTTAAATATGAGCTCCTCCGTACATCGCACGAGATATATACTGGTGAATATTAAAGTTCCCAAACATCACGTGTCTCCTCATCTCCATCAATATTACATCTCAATTACTAAATACCGCCCCTTCTTACTACTTACTGCCCCCAAAAGACCATTTTGCCCTTTGTTCCTTTTTTTTTTTTTTTAAAAAAAAAGATGTCCCCTCCTTAGAACTATTTATTGGCCGGACCGAGCCCCGAAAAATTTCGAAAACACCTCCAAATTATTTCGGCGAAAAAATGCTTTTCAACAAGACCGGTCATGCGGCGGCCGGCCGATCGAACCGGCCAGACTGGAGCCGGCTGATCGGCGATTGCGGCCGGTCTTGGACAGGCCAGCTGGACTTTTTCGGCCGAGCCTATGTTGGCCGCATTCGGCGGCCGGCGAGACTATACTCGACCGAAAAGTCCGGCCGAAAGTTCTTGAATCGCTGGTTGGCCGGCTCCAGTCCGGCCGGTGCAGGTCGGTTTTTTTTCGCGTTTTTTTAATTAAAAAATAAATAT
>CACSLK010034236.1:1333028-1343384 GCA_902706635.1 Striga hermonthica | reverse complement strand
CTTAAGTATATAACACCAACAATTGTGATGCTGACTGGGCTAGAAATCTTGATGATGGAAAAAGCACCTCTGGTAGGTGTTTTTACATAGGATAAAACTTGGTATCTTGGTTCTACAAGAAACAAAACTGCATCTCACTGTCTACTGCTGAAGCCGAGTACACTGCCGCTGGAAGCTGCAGCTCTCAGTTGGTATGGATGAAACAGATTCTATCTGAGTATGGTATGAACGTTCATTCGGCTCAACTCTTCTGTGACAACACTAGTGCTATAAACATTTCGAAAAATCCTGTCCAACATTCTCGTACCAAGCATATTGACATTCGTTATCATTTTATTCGTAATTTGGCAGAAGATGGGGTTATTGTGTTAGATCATGTACCTACAAATGATCAGCTTGCTAATATTTTCACTAAAGCTCTTGATTCGAAACGATTTTTGTCTCTGAGAAAATCTTTAGGAATGTGTGCTATATGATTTATATGCATTGTGTCAGTTGCATTTATATATATATATATATATCGTGTCTATTGCATATAGGAGTTTTTTTTTCTCTTTCTTTTTTCTTCGTTTTAGGCATCTTAGTATGTACGTTCATTCCTGGAACTCTTCTCTGATCGTTTATTGTTAAGTTTATTTATTGTTGGTCTATGAATTCTAACTGGTCAGTTTGTAAGAGCTCGTCATGATAGCCATTTTAATATACTTGTAAGAGCTGCTCTCGTGAAAATAGGCATCGGGCAACTATCACATGAGGTGCTTCCTTGATCACCTGTGAAATGAGTTACGTGTCTAATAATAATCGAGTTGTGATAGCTACAGTTAAACATTCTAAGAATGAACTTTCTCTGGTGAAATAAGGTCGGCCATCCTGATATCTCTCAGCTTGTTCAAAATTGAAACTTTTTGCGGGATGATTCACACCTCAAGTAATGGGCTTGACATTGGCGTATAGTTGATGTTAGGAAGTGAGTTGATGTGGAAGTTCATAGAACGGAGTAAGTTCATCATAAGTATTGAGGCTGAATTGCGAACGAAAATTTCGTTTTTTGCTAAGAGAAAGTGATGAACGAACTTATATTAATTCCGTGTTATATAAAAGTGGGAGCAATAAGGGCTGAGTTGTGTACGATGAGAATATATTTTCTCATCATCTTGTTAGTGTCGAGCTCGCCTCAAATTGATTTGGAAAGATTTATGGGTCAATCAATTAATGAATCTTTTCAATATTGCGTGAAAAAAAAATTTTAGGGTATTGCGTGTTATGTATCTACTTTAGGCATGTGCATCCAGATTTTTCTCATGAAATATATTATTTCGATCTTGCGCCTTCATGTATGAAACTTCATACGTTATATATGGTAACCATGTTGCAACTTGGTATCAATTTTTTTGGAGAGAACGGTTTTTTTTTTTATTTATTTTTTTTGCTGGCACAAAATGTTGGTCAAATTTGAATTTCAAATCTTCCGAGTCGAACTGTTTTTAAACCATCCTCGATAACTGAAATTGCAGTTCCCTATATCAATCATACCACCTTGTGCATCTCTCTCTCATATCTATTTCAATCTTTTATTTTTGTTATCTCTCTCATCTCTCTCACATTCCTTCTTCACGAAATTCCCGATTTTTCGACAATGCCTAAATCCAAGCAGGGCATCGTGAAGCTGAAGAAGAATGTTCCTCCGCCATCTCGACGCTCAACTCGTCGAAGCCAATGTAACGCCCCGTTCGTTTATGCATAAATTAGATTATTTTACTATTATTTATTATTGTTATTATTATTATTATTATTATTATTATTATTATTATTATTATTATTATGTGTTTATTTATATTTAATTGTCTAATTGTTATTAATTGCTTATTATTATAAATATTCCTATTTGATATATATATATATATGTATATATATATCATCTGCATAATTATTATTCGTCGTTAATCAAATTGTTCGTTATTTCACGGATGTAAAAATATCGACTCGATTGGGATTTAATACCAACGCTAATTGCTATGTTAATTTCAGCCCAATTCTATGTGATTAATATTTTTTTTTTGGCCTTAGTTAAATTATTGAGTTGGCCCAATTAGCATTATTTTGGGACCCATTATTAACAACATAAGCAACATTATCTTGGAAAACATCCATTAATTGATTGTTATTGACTCAAGTATTATACGGCCCTGTTCTTCCTCCTAACAATCGAGACCGAATCTCATTCTTATCTACACGTTCAAAAGTTCGGCGCGATTCTACCGTGGATAAACCGCACGTTATCCTCCACTCTCTGTCAACTATATCTCCCTGAGCAAAAGACATTTTTTTCATCCTTCTAACTTTTCTCTCTCGCAATCAGTAGCAGCAATTCAAAAAAAAAAAAGAGAGAACCTGCAAATTTCCGCCGGCACCATTTCCGGCGACGTGAGCTCTTCCTTCTCACACCATCACCATCCCGTCGCTGCTCTCTCTCGCAAGACCATCACCCCGGCGAACATATAGTTTCCTCCCGGCGTCCTCCCTGTGTCCGCCATAGTCGAGAAGCTTGGGCCGTCGTCGACCGTCGAGGCGAGAATTCCTCAGCAGCCAATTCGTGAGCCACCCGTCGACGTTCAGTTCGCACATCAGAGGTCCCTTCATCGAGCCTTTCGATCCCCGAGGTCTCGAGTTCGAGAAGTCCCGAGTTCTACCGGCCCGTATTTCCCGCTATTCAGCCCATTTCCCGTCCGATAACTCATAGTTTCCCGAAGACGGGTAACATATTCGAATCCTCTCATTATTGCGGTCGTTTTCATATATCGCATGATAGATTTATACGTCATATGTGCTAGCGAATTTGCGTTTGAAATCGGATTTTTGGTTTGGTTTGTTATTGTTTGTTGATTGTTTGTATATTCGTGGATTTTCGGGGATGATTGGAACTCTCGATTTCATAAACGTGAATACCGTTGTGTTGCTGTGTTAAATGTGTATAAGTTCGGAGTCTCGATATTATTTTTCGAGTTGTCGTTTTACCGTTTGTATGATTTCAAGTCGGTTTATTTGTTTCGTTTTTGGCCAAAAAACCCGGTGTTAAGATTTCAAAACTCTGAGACAAATTGTATTTTCGAAAATTTAGTTGTCTCTCGAAACATGGTAGCCGTTAGATACGTCATGGTCGAGTTCGGTCGACTTACGGTGCAGCCCCTGTTCCTTCTTCAGCTTCTGATGGATTTTTTTTATTTATCTCAGTTTTCTGTTCTTATTATCAGGTTCTTCGAGCTGTTTTTTTAAGTTCAGTCGCAGGTTTTTGTTTACATTTATTGAGCTAAGTGTGCAAAATAGGTTTCAAGTAGCGCCTGTAGCTAGTGGTGTTATTCTCGCTTTGGGTGCGAGAGGTCCTGTGTTCGACCCTTTGTGCCCGCATTACATTTTTACTTTTCCCTACCATGTGACTTCCAGCAGCGCGGGCTGTGAAGCCCGCGTCCCGACCCGATACAACCCGGTAGGTCCACCTCCTTTCAGCCAGAAGCCCGCGAGCCCGAGGTGCATGCTTTGATTTCCAGCCCAGTTACATGATTTCGGCCCAATTCATTGAGTTGCTGCCAAATCGTGAGTCCAATGCCCAATTCTGCAGCCCAATATCCGTGTTGGGCGTCCCAGAGGCGCTCAAAGCCCAATTTCTTGGCAGCTTCAGTCCATTTGGCCTTTTTAGCCTATTTTGTATTCTGAAGCCCGTTTTTCGTACCGATTTCAATTTTAAAAATATTTTTTTTAAAATAATTAAATTTTGGGAAAAATAATTTTATGTCCCAAGACTCAAATTTTATTCTCCGAGTCTTATTTTTAAAAAACGAGAGAGTTCCAAGTGCACGAAAAATTCGATTAAAACCCTTAAGTCTTAATTTTTATTAAGTATGAGTTTTATGTTAAATTGAAGTAGTGAGATAGATTATTGACATATTATCTCGCTTAAATGTAGGTGTTTGAGAAGTCGAGCCCTCATCCTACGTACTTGTGATTGTGTGCTATTTTCTACCGAAATTTCCAAGTGGGTTTACTTATAAAATTGTCTATGCCATACGTGTTGTTTATTGTTTAGTTGGTATGACCAATGTATGAATGCGAACCATGTGGCCTACCGATGTGAGCTGTTACGGCCGTCGGTTCGGTTGTCCCCGTCGAGTTACGGTACAGTTGCCCTTGCGAGGCAAGTCTCCTTAAGACCTAATGAAAGGCCGTGTCCGTTATAGTGGCACGCACTCCCGTCGTTAGGGTTTATGCATCCCCTTTCCGCGGTTAATGATAGATGTGCACATGAGTGAGTTATTGTTGTGATTGTTAGGAGATGAGACATGATGATGATTGATTTATATTCATGCTGCGACCATACCATCTTTACATGTTATTATGTGCATAGTAGTGAGCACTATTTTATCATTTGTGCTCATTCCCACCTGCTCTTCACGGATGCAGGTTAAGCAGTGGCCGGGTGACGGGACGAAGGACGAGTGGTGGTCTATTGTTTGTTTCGTTTTGCTTCCGCTTTAATAATATGGTCGTTATGAACCTTTCTATGTTTTGGACATGTGAAAACTGTTTTCGAACTATGTTTTGATGTTGAAAATATTTTGGAAAACCCTTTAGAAACCTTGAATAATCATGGTGTTTGATTTATGAAGTTTCAATTGTTCATATGAGATATTATGTTGATGTGTGAATCAGGTTAATGAAAACCTTGTGAAAAATCGGGTTTATGAATCCCCGTGTGTCCAGATAAGAATTGGACTAAGTAAATTGTGTTGGTTAATGCCCTTGATTTCGAAAATGAATTCGAAAAATTTGTTCTGAATTTTAGAAAGTCCGGAATTTCTGTAAAAATCAAGTGGGGTGTTACAGTTTGGTATCAGAGTCAGTCTGCGTTTCTGTAGACTGGCACATATGTGATTATATGTTTAGACCTTGTGTTATGACCACTCGTCTCCGTCACTACGCGCTGCTTAAGGTATGTTTGTTTAAGTATTAATGAAAATACTTGATATGTAAATGGTACACTTGTAGTAATGAAACTACTTGTGAGGTACTTGATATTTTTGGGGCTTAGGATCTATCCACCTTGATTTAATCGAACTCTAGTTTTTATTGGCGAACTCTAGACTTCTATAAGTATTGATTACTTTATTTGTTTTTGTGCTAAACCTTGTTCGGCTTATTTAATGTAGAAATATGAATACTCGCAACAACAACCGTAACCGTCAGGCATCCCCGCAACCTTCTCCGCCTCGTCAGCACCAGGCCCCTCTGGCCATGGATCTTACTCAGCTTATCGTCCAGTTTCAGAGGATGAATGCACCAACCTTTGCGGGGACTGAGAACCCCACAGCGGTGCTGGAGTGGATCAAAGAACTGGACAAGATCTTCGCTGTGCTTCCCCTCCCTGACCGTCAGCGAGTGTCCCTAGCAGCTTATCAGATGAAGGAGGACGCCTCTGACTGGTGGATTAACCACTGGGCTCGGAGGCCAGAGGCGGAGCTTCATGCTCTCACTTGGGAGCAGATGAAGACGATGGTGCGTGGCAAGTTCCTTCCCCAGAGCTTTTGGGATATGATGGAGCATGAGTTTTACCACTTGCAGCAGGGCAGCTCCACAGTGGATGAGTATATCCGCACTTTCACCCGCATGTGCCTTATTGCGGGTGATGCAGTGAACACCGATGCTAAGAAGGCCCGCAAGTTTCTCAAGGGGATCAACCAGAGGATCCGTGAACTGGTGGGGAGTCACGGACCGATGTCTTATGCAGATACCGTGAGTCGGGCTCAGGAGGTAGAGAGCTGTCTCATTCCGATAGCCCCAGTCCCTTCATATTATCATGCCTCCCAGCCTTTTCAGATCGTTGCTCAGTATGCTCAGCCCATCTCATCTGTGCCGCCCGGCTCTAGCTCGGGCAAGAGAAAGTCCGAATATCAGAACAAGAAAAAGGGAAAGAAAGGAAACTTCGGCAGACGTGACGACCGACCCACTCAGGGTCAACAACCGAGGTGCCCTAAATGCGGCAGGTTCCACACCGGAGAGTGCCTAGCAGACTAGCGAGCTTGTTTGTAACGCCCTGTTTGTTTATGAATAATTGAGATTATTTATTTTGCATAATTGTTATTATTATTATTATTATTATTATTATTATTATTATTATTATTATTATTATTATTATTATTATTATTATTATTATTATTATTATAAATATTATTGTGTGTATCTTATATATATATATGTATTTCCGTTAATTATTTTTTTTTATCGAACCCTTGAATCGAATTGAGCGGAAATTCTTAGTTATCGCGTATATTTATTTTCGGTTCACTCGGATTATTAAATTCTATACCTTTACCTTGGCCCAAATTCTTTGAGTTTAAGGTTTCTCTAGCCCAATTTTAATAAGTCTTGGGCCCAATTTCTATTTTATTCTTTGCTCCTTAACCCAATAAGAAATTGATGGTGGCCCATAGTGCTGCAAACGAACCGAACGTTCGCGAACGAAAGCTCGTTCGAGCTCGTTCGTGTTCGTTTAAGACTCATTCGTTTAACATTCGAGCCGAGCTCGAACATGAAATTGAGCTCGTTTATTATTCGAACGAACACAAACATGTTCGCGAACATAAACGAGTGTTCGCAAACATAATAATAATAATAATAATAATAATAATAATAATAATAATAATAATAATAATAATAATAATAATAATAATAATAACACCACTTGTTCCATCTGTGGTGAAGCTGCTGAATCCTTGGAACACTTGTTTTTTACTTGTATCCATCAATTGCTGGAAGCTTAGTCCTCTCCAATGGGATGGCCTTTTATGCTGCACTGACTCCTTTAAGACATGGTGGTATCACATTTGCTCACTGGATAAATCTGAAGTTGCTGAAGCTCGAATCCAACTCACCACTTACATGCTTTGGTGGCTTTGGAAATCCAGGAACTTGTTGCTTTTTCAAAAAACTCTCATCCCAGAGCCCATCCTAGTTAAATTGGCCCTCACTGATTGGATGGAGTTCTCTGCTGCTGCTTCTTCATTTGCAGTTTAGTTCTTTTCCTTGTCTGTCATTTTGGTTTGGTTTCTTTCCTTTTAGTTTTTCCCTTGCTAGGCTTTTTGAGCAGTGGCAGGTGTTTTGGTTTTAGTGTTGATTGTTATTGTTGGTTTGGCTTTGTTGTTTTCTTTCTTTGTGTTGAGGTTCTAGACCGCTTATGGCGTGTCTCTCATTTTTAGTTTTCGGATTGTTGTGTTGTAATTCGAACTTTGTTCGCCCTTTTGAGTTTAATATAGTTGAATCTGTCGTTTTGGAAAAAAAAAATAATAATAATAATAACTAATATAATAAATTACCCATTCTCTCTCATTCTCTAATATCTATACCCACTTTCGATTTCCCACAAAGGCAGAAACCCTAAAACTCTCTCCCTCGAAGTTAGATCTCAGATTCTCAACTCTCTCCCTCGCCAAATTCGCCATCGCCGCACCTACTCGACACCGTCGGGCCGTCGTCCTCAAGTAGCTTTCCGGCGATCTGCTCCACGCTCGCCTTCAACTCAAGGCCTCAAGTTGTGAGTTGACGGAGATCTGTTTCTTCCTCCTTAGTTCCTTACATCTTGAAGCCTGGGACGCTGCTTTAGTAAGGATCACACGCATACCGCCATTAGTTGTAAGTTAAATTTGGGCCAAGTTTCCTAAATTTCTCTCAATCTCTTGCTATTGTAAGTTTGTAACTTTGCTTCTGTATATTTCTTTGCAAGCCTAAAGTGATACTGTAACTCTGTTTCTATATATTTTTCTTGCTTTTGTAACTTGTTTCTATATCAATTTGCTTCTGTAACTTTGTCTTTTGTTTCTGTATATTTCTTTGGAAGCCTAAAGTGATTGATTCTGTAACTCTGTTTGACTGTTTCAGTATTATCTTATTTTTTTCTTACTAGGTATGTCAACTACCCCATCATCTCCATTTGAAGGTTCATCTACATGTCCGATCCCAATGGATAATTTAATTGAAGATATGGATGCTGCTGCGATTGAAAATGAAGACATTTCTCTCCAAGAAGGACAAGAACAAGAAGACGTCCAGGAGGAAAAAAGTGCAGATGCTCCATTCCAAAGAAAAAAAACGGAAGAAAACTGCTAAATGTTGGAAAGAGATGACACATTATGTCGACATAAAAGGTGCTCCGATGGCCGAGTGCAACTACTGTCATGAAAAGCTACGAGTGAACAAGACCAACACCACCACTCAGTTTAACAGACATCTAAATTCCTGTTTGCAAAGGAAAATACAGCTCGGCCAAAATCCTAATTTGAAGCAACAGGTTCTAGCATTTTCACAGTCTGAGGAAGGTAGTTCACTTAATAATTTTGTGTATGATCATGCTAGAGTTCGGGAACTTGCTGCACACATGCTTTTAGTTCATGAATATCCATTTGCCATGATGGAACATGCCATTTTCAATAAATTCATGAAAGCATGTTCACCATTTTATCAAAAAATAAGTCGTAACTCTGTGAAGCAAGATTGTCGGTCTACTTATGAAATTGAAAGGAAAAGAATTAAGACACTATTGCATAAGGCGAACAGGATAAGTATCACTACTAGTTTGTGGAAGAGTGGGCAGAATATTCAGTATATGGTTGTGACTGGGCATTTTATTGATCCTAACTGGATGCTTCAAAAACGTGTATTGAGCTTTAAAAATATTCCACCTCCACATACCGGAGTCATTGTTGCTGATGGTCTTAGTAAATCTCTGCTTGATTGGGGTATTGAGGATAAGTTGGCTTCTATCACTGTTGATAATGCTGCTTATAATGATGTTTGTATTAGGAGATTAAAAGGTGATCTTTTGTTGAAAAAATGTTTGCCGCTGGATGGAAAATTGTTTCATGTTAGATGTTGTGCTCATATTCTGAATTTGCTTGTTCAAGATGGACTTGGTCATATTGAGGATGTTATTGAAGTTGTTAGGAAAGGCATTAAGTAAATTAGGAGTTCAGAGGCTCGTTGTAATGAATTTTCCAAAATTGTGAAACAAATTCAATTACCTTGCAAGAAATTGATCCTTGATTGTCCAACTAGATGGAATGGAACTTATTTGATGTTGGCCACTGCTTTAGAAGTTAAGGATGTCTTTTCCCGTTATCGAGATATTGATCCTGGTTTTAATTATGTGCCTGATGCTTATGACTGGATGAAGGTTGAAGGAGTGACTCAATTTTTGGGTGTTTTCCATGAAATTACTAATTTGATATCGGGTTCCGCGTATCCAACAGCTAATTTATTTCTCCCTGAACTTTACCGAATAAAGGAGCTCTTAAATGAGAAGTTACTTGATAGTTCTTCGAATATAAGAGCTATGGCACAAGCGATGACTTCCAAGTTTGATAAATATTGGGGAGAATGTAATTTGTTGTTTTCTTTTAGTGCCATTTTGGATCCTCGATACAAAATGAAGCTAATTAAATTTTTTTTCCCGTACTTTACCAAGAAGCATCCGATGTGAACATTGAGTTGGTTAAGAAAGAGTTGTATGAGCTTTATGAAACTTATGTCACTGCTCATAAAGACCTTCAACTTGACAAAGAGCGAAACGTGAATAGGAGAACTAGACCCGATAATATTCAAGTTGGTAATAGCAGCAATGAAGTAATTGGGAGAAATGTTGTGACTGGGAAGTCCAAGTTTGACTCATTTGTTAGGCAAGGGGGGGAAAAAGTGAAGCCTCAGAAATCAGATTTGGATATTTACCTTGAAGAAGATGTTTTAATTTGTGATTCTACTGCCCAGTTTAATGCTATTCAGTGGTGGATGGTAAATCGGATTAAGTATCCTCGATTATCTAAGATGGCGGCTGATGTATTAGCTATTCCTATTACGACGGTGGCTTCCGAGTCCACTTTCAGTGCGGGCGGTAGAGTCATTGATAATCGTCGTGCTTCTATGTCGGTTGAGACTGTTGAAATGCTTTTATGTGCATCTGATTGGGTACGAAATATCCATGGACTCAAGAATCGCCATAATCGGGTTAGTATTGTTATTTGTTAATATACATGTTATATATATATATTTGAATATTATTATCCTATGTTATATGCTAACTTTCTTTCTTTTGTTATAGGATCCTGAAGACGATCTTCATTTTGAAGAAGTTGATTTGCCCTAAGACATGCCCCATATTGTTGCTGCCAGGTTAACTTATGTGAAGTTGTTTTATGTGCATTTGAATATTATTACTTATGCACATGTTGCTGCCAGGTTCAAATTTTCATCAAATAGACTGCTGCCATGAAATGTGGAAATGGCTGCTGCCATTTTTTTTTTGTCTGTTTTTTTTTT
>CACSLK010034236.1:1319006-1332996 GCA_902706635.1 Striga hermonthica | reverse complement strand
TTTTTTTTTTTTATGTAACATGTTACATATCTTTTTCTTTGCTGTTAATTGTTGCCTTACAAAGAAAAAGATGAGTCTATCTTTTGGCCTGCTAATTGTTACAAAGATAATTCTGTTGCTTGTAATTGATGCAAACAGGAATTGTTACATATTTTTCTGTTAATTGTTGCCTTACAAAGATAAGTCTGTTTCTTCTTCAAATACATATGTGTAAATTGTTGACTTATCTTTTTCTTTGGCCTGATGCCATACAAAGTTACACACTTTTTGTTATACACTTGTATTTTATGTTGATTGTCTTGGTTTGTCTTTTATGTTGATTGTAGGAATTACGGGAAATGAGATGATGAGCCGACGGTGTTTTTGATCAAATCAAAAGTTGCTTTATTGTATTGGACTTTGTTTTTGAATGTTATGTACTGGATGTTTATTAA
This sequence comes from Striga hermonthica, assembly GCA_902706635.1. Classification (NCBI taxonomy): domain Eukaryota; kingdom Viridiplantae; phylum Streptophyta; class Magnoliopsida; order Lamiales; family Orobanchaceae; genus Striga; species Striga hermonthica. Next base: position 1,332,562 of record CACSLK010034236.1, on the reverse strand, counting down.
GATTTAAGAATTTGGATGTTTATTAAGTAATGTAATTTCCTGGAATTCAACTTATGTTTATTTGCACTTTTATATTTGGTAATCAGTATTTTGGTTTTATATTGGTTTGTCACTGTTTATATATAATAGCAGGTAAGCTTTGATAATCGAACTATTCGAACAAGTCGAGCTAATCGAATGCTCGAAATGTTCAAAAAAATTCGATTAGTTAAACGAGCCAAACACGAATGAACACGAACTTAACGAACAATTAAACGAACGAAAATGAACAAAAATTTAGGCTCGACTAATAAACGAACGAACTCGAACATGTTCGAATATTAGTGGAACTCGAGCCCGAACAATCCAAGCTCGGTTCAGTTCGGTTCGTTTGCAGCACTAGTGGCCCATATGTATTGTTCACGTGCAATTTCCTAAACAGATTTCTGTTCTCTTCTTCGCTATCTTCTTCTTCGTAGACCAAGTCCAACTTATCTTCACGTTCAAATTTCAGGCCCGATTCTCTCGTGAGATTTTTCTCCAGCGATGGCACGTTCTCCTTCCCTTCCGTGTACTTAAACCCACAGAGATAATCTCATTCTATACTTCATTATTTAAATTTAATCCTGCTGCTACAAAAAAAAAAGAGAGAGAGAGAGAAATTGAACTTGCAAATTCGGGTGATCTGCAGCTTGATCGTCGGCGTTTTCTCATCGTTGTCCCATCGAAGAAGCAGCCATCAGCTTCGAAAGCAACCGACGTACGCCGCCGTGCAATCCAGCGGCAGCAACTCCGTCCGCGAGATACCAGCACGCCATCGCCATACTTTCCGACGAGACCTTCACTTCCGGCCATCTTCGACGTTCGTCGTAAGGAACCTAACCGTTCGCGAGCAGGCTGTGTCCAACCCTTGTGTCCAATAGCTTTCGAGTTCCGAGTCCCGTCGAGGCTCCGTTCGTCCCGTCTCGTTGTGACCCGTTTTTCCCGATTTCTCGTAAATTCCCGAAGACGGGTAACTTTTCGAAACCCCCTCGGTTATTGTTGTTCAGAATTATAGCAATCATTTTCTTTCGTTCGTTAAATCGTTTCGTTGATTTTCAAATTCGGATGATTTGTCTATTCGTATGTTCGTCGTCTATTTCGTGCGTTCGTGGACTTTTCGGGGATAATTGGAACTCTCGATTTCATAAATCAAATATCCTGATGTTGTTGTGTTATATGCGTATAAGTTCGGAGTCTCGTCCTGTTATTTCGAGCTGTCGTTAGGTTGTTCGGGTCGTTCGAACCCCGACCGTTCAATTTGCTTTTATATTTGGTTGTTCTGTTTTCGTGCCAAAACCGTTGTTAAAAATGAATTTCGTAACTCTAAAAATTTGATATTGTTGGTAATATCTCGAAACCCTGTTGCTGTTGGGAATGATGTTGTCAAATTTGGTTGAATTTTGTGTCCAGCTCGAGCTCTGTTTCTGCAAATTCAGTCACAGTTCTTTTTAAAGATTCATTTACTAAACTTTTCAAATTAACCCGCAAGTTGTGCCTGTAGTCTAGTGGTGTGACGCGCGCTTGGGATGGAGAGGTGGCGGGTTCGATCCTTGGTGCCTGCATTACCAATTTTTTTTTTACCCTGTCCCTGATAACAGAAGCGCGGGCTGTAAAGCCCGCTAGCGGCCCGCGCTCGGCCCGACAAGCTTCCCCAGCAATCTCAGCCCACTAGCCCACGCCCCGGCCCGCGAGGCCCGACCCCAGTACCCTCCTCAGGCTTAAAATCTCGGCCCAGTTTCCTTAGCTGCGGCCCAAACTCGCATAAGGCCCAACTGTTTGGCCATGTTTGGGCCAGCTTGTTAGCAGTCCGACCCAATTGACCGAGTTACCCTATTTGAGTTTTTGAAGCCATTTTTCGTACCGATTTTAATTTTAAAAATATTTTTAAAATGATAAAATTCTGGGAAAAATTATTTAAGCCCCGAGACTTCAAATTTCATCCTCCGAGTCTTATTTTTTTCAAAAATGAGAGAGTTCCAAGTCCACGAAAAATCCGATTAAAACCCTTAAGACTTAATTTTTATTAAGTATGGGTTTTATGTTAAATTTGAGTAGTGAGATAAATTATTGATAAATTATCTCGCTTAAATGTAGGTGTTTGAGGAGTCGAGCCTCATCCTACGTACTTGCTCTTGTGTGCAATTTTCTACCGAGCTATCCAGGTGGGTTGTAATTGTAAAATTTGCTATGCCATATGTGTTTATCATGATGTTGACTTAGTATGATTTTAGTATGTACGTAAACCATGTAGCCTATCGGCGTGAGCCGATTCGGCCGTCGGTACGGTTGTCCCCGTCGATGTAATACGGTTACCTGCGAGGTAAGTCTCCGTAAGACCTAATGAAAGGCCGTGCCTTGTCGTATGGCACGTACCCCCATGAGTTAGGGTAATGAATCCCCTTTCCTTGGCTAATGAAAGATGTGTACACGTGGGTATTATGTTGTGATGTGATTAGGAGACGTGACAGATTAATTGTTTTATGTTCATACTCTAACCATACCTTCTCTTCATTATTTATGTTGTGATATATGTGCATAGTGGTGAGTACGCTTTTCATCTTGTGCTCATCCCCACCTGCTCTTCGCCGATGCAGGTTAAGCAGGAGCTGGGTGACGGGAAGAGGCGAGTGGGTCGGTCATTTCGTTATGCATTTTATGATTCCGTAGAATAAATAAGGCTTTTATGGACCTTTACATGGAGACTCATTTAAAACTTTTTCCAAACCTTATGACATGTTGTTTTTGGGAAACTTGTGGAACCCTCGATTATTGGTTATGATGATGTGGTTTGATTATTCATGTTGAGTATTAAGTCTCGTATGATATGTTTTGGTTAATGAAAACCATTTGTGAAAACCGGGTAATGAATCCCCGTGGGCCCAGATAAGACTTGGGTTATGAAATATGTTGTTTAACACCCATTAAATTTCGAAAATGGTCTCGAAAAATTTGTACTGATTTTTGGAAAGTCCAGAATTTTTGTAAAATCAAAGTGGGGTGTTACAGTTTGGTATCAGAGCCAGTCTGCGTTTCTGTAGACTGGCACATATGTGATTATGTGTTTAGACCTTGTGTTATGACCACTCGTCTCCGTCACTCCGCGCTGCTTAAGGTATGTTTGTTTAAGTATTAATGAAAATACTTGATATGTAAATGGAACACATGTGGTAATGAAACTACTTGTGGTGTAATTGTTATTTTTGGGGCTTAGGACCTATCCACCTTGATTTAATCGAACTCTAGTGTTTATTGGCGAACTCTAGACTTCTATAAGTATTGATTATTTTGTTTGTTTTGTACTAAACTTTGTTCGCCTTATTCAATGTAGAAGTATGAATGCTCACAACAACAACCGTAACCATCAGGAATCCCCGACTCCTTTCCTGCCTCATCGTCATCACCAGGCCCCTCTGGCCATGGACCTCACTCAGCTTATCGTCCAGTTTCAGAGGATGAATGCACCAACTTTTGCGGGGACTGAGAGCCCCACAACAGTGCTGCAATGGATGAAAGAGCTGGATAAGATTTTTGCGGTACTCTTCCTCCCGGACCGTCAGCGGGTATCCCTCGCAGCTTATCAGATGAAGGAGGACGCCTCTGACTGGTGGATTGACCACTGGGCCCGGAGGCCAGAGGCGGAGCTTCATGCTCTCACTTGGGAGCAGATGAAAGTGATGGTGCGCAACAAGTTCCTTCCACAGAGCTTTTGGGACAGAATGGAGCATGAGTTCTACCACTTGCAGCAGGGCAGCTCCACGGTGGATGAGTATATCCGCACTTTCACCCGTATGTGCCTTTTTGCGGGCGACGCAGTGAACACCGATGCTAAGAAGGCCCGCAAGTTTCTCAAGGGGCTCAACCAGAGGATCCGTGAACTGGTGGGAAGTCATGGGCCGATGTCTTTTGTCGACACTGTTAGTCGGGCTCAGGAGGTAGAGAGTTGTCTCATTCCGATAGCTCCAGTTCCTTCTTATTATCATGCCTCCCAGCCATCTCAGGCCGTTGTCCAGCATGCTCAGCCCATGTCATCTGTGCCGCCCGGCTCTAGTTCGGGCAAGAGGAAGTCCGACTTTCAGAACAAGAAGAAAGGAAAGAAGGGAAATTTCGATAGACACGACAACCGGTCCTCCACTGGCCAAACCTGCCCGAAATGCGGCCGATCCCACAGTGGCGAGAGCCTAGCTAACCAACGCAACTGCTTCAACTGCAACTGTCCAGGACACTATGCCAATGTCTGCCGTGAGCCGAAGAGACAGCAACAGCAACAGCCGCCCTACCCTCAGCAGCAACAAAAACTGCCCTACCCTCAGCAGCAGCAACAGCTTCCCCCACCGCCCCCACATCAGCAGCAGCAGCCCCCACCGTTCCAGCAGAGGGCCGGGGGTCAGGCCCAAGTCTACACCATCACCCATGATGAGGCCGCTCGCAATGCAGGTACTATGTCCGGAATGCTTTCGATATCCCATGTGCCTGTTTTTGCTTTATGTGATACCGGTGCTACCCATTCGTTTATCTCATATTGTTGTTTGGAGGCTTTATCTATTGGCACCGTGCATGCTTGTGATCCTCTCGAGGTTAGTTTAGCCTCGGGAAAAATTATTATCTCTGATTCAGTGGTTCGCAATCTTCCTATCTGTATTGGTGGTCGAGTTCTGGAGGCCGACGTCTATGTTATTGATATGCGAGATTTTGACGTGATCTTGGGCATGGACTGGCTCACCCGTTACCGAGTCGATATTCGGTGCCAGGAGCGTGAGGTCACCCTCTATCCCGTTTCCGATCAGCCTGTTATGTTCTTTGGGGTGAGTTTGAGGACTGTGCCTCGGGTCATCTCTTCTATGCAAGCTAAGAAGAGCCTTTCCAAGGGTAGCTGTCAAGGCTTTCTTTTTTCCATGGTATCCGACGATGTTGATGAGCGAGTGCCCGAGAGAGTATCTATTGTTTGCAAGTACCTCGACGTTTTTCCGGATGATTTACCCGGAGGACCGCCCGACCGCCAGGTGGAGTTCACCATTGACCTAATTCCAGGAGCCGGGCCCGTTTCTAAGGCCCCTTACCGTATGGCGCCGAAGGAGCTTCAAGAGCTCAAGGCCCAAATCCAGGAGTTACTTAAGCTCGGTTTTAATCGTCCGAGTGTCTCGCCGTGGGGTGCGCCCGTCCTATTCGTGAAGAAGAAAGACGGATCTATGCGCATGTGCATTGACTACCGGGAGTTGAATGCCCTTACAGTCAAGAACAAGTACCCCCTTCCCCGTATTGAGGACCTTTTCGACCAGCTGAGAGGAGCCAACGTTTTCTCAAAAATTGACTTGCGTTCTGGCTATCATCAACTGAAGATCCGAGAGTCGGATATTTCCAAGACTGCTTTCTGTACCCGCTATGGCCACTATGAGTTCGTAGTCATGCCTTTCGGACTCAGCAATGCCCCGACCGTTTTCATGGACCTTATGAATAGGGTCTTTCATCCTTTTTTGGACCAGTTCGTCATTGTGTTCATCGACGACATTCTGGTCTATTCTCGAGATATCGATCAGCACAAGGAGCATCTGAGGATTGTGCTAGAGACTCTTCGCCGCGAGAAGTTGTATGCTAAGTTCTCAAAGTGCGAATTCTGGCTAAACCATGTAGCATTCCTTGGCCACATTGTGACAGCGAGAGGCATTGAGGTGGATCCCAGCAAGATTAAGGCGGTGAGCAAGTGGGATACACCGAGAAGTGCCGTTGATGTTCGTAGTTTTCTGGGGTTAGCAGGATACTACAGGAGGTTTATCGAGGGCTTCTCGAAGATAGCCCAGCCACTGACCAACCTTACGAAGAAGGCCGTGAGGTTTGATTAGAGTCCTCAGTGCGAGAAGAGTTTCCAGGAGTTGAAGAGGAGACTCACTACCGCGCCTGTCCTATCTATACCCGACCCTACTTTGGAGTTCACCATCTATAGTGATGCTTCCAGCAGGGGAAAGTCGTGGCCTATGCTTCGAGGCAGCTGAAGCCTCACGAGCAGAACTACCCCACTCATGATCTCGAGTTAGCTGTAGTTGTCCATGCCTTGAAGATTTGGCAGCACTATCTCTATGGAGGCAAGTGTGAGATCTTTACGGACCACAAGAGCCTAAAGTACATCTTCACTCTGAAGGAGCTGAACATGAGGCAGCGTAGATGGTTGGAGCTGGTCAAGGACTACGACTGCACTATTAGCTATCATCCTGGGAAAGCTAATGTGGTAGCCGATGCCCTTAGTCGGGGGAGTTATAACCAGCTGTCTTGCTTATTCACCAGGCAGGATGTTCTTCTTCGGGAGTACGAGCGATTACAGCTGGAGACAGTGGAGTCGGCTTCGACATTTGGGGGCGTGTTGGCCTCTTTAGTTGCGGGACCGACTCTTCGAGAGAGGATAGTCGCCGAGCAACCGAATGACCGTTTCTTATGCCGGATGAGAGAGTTGTCGGAAGCCGGTAGAGTTGGTGGATTCGCAGTCGCATTTGATGGGGCTTTGGTCTTCGAGGGTAGACTTTATGTTCCGAAGGTGTGGGAACTGCGAAGGGAGATTTTGAGAGAGGCCCATAGTGCTCCATACACCATCCATCCTGGTAGCACTAAGATGTATCAGGACTTGAAGAAGTCTTTCTGGTGGCGTGGCATGAAGTGGAAGATAGCGAAGTTCGTGGATGGGTGTCTGGTGTGTCAGCAAGTGAAGGCTGAGCATCAGAAACCGAGAGGGTTGTTGCAGCCCCTTGAGGTTCCCCAGTGAAAGTGGGAGTGCATCACCATGGATTTCTTGGTTGGACTGCCGAGATTGAGGGCCGGACATGATTCGATTTGGGTGATAGTGGATCGCCTTACGAAGTCTGCACATTTTCTTCCAGTCCGGACGACCATGAAGGCGAGTGATTACGCCGAATTGTTCGTCAAGGACATTGTTAAGCTTCATGGAGTGCCCGTGGAGATTGTTTCTGATCGAGATCCCAAGTTCACATGTCAGTTCTGGAGGACGTTGCACCGAGCCATGGGGACGAGGTTGGAGTTCAGTACATCCTTTCACCCCGAGAGAGATGGTCAGTCAGAGCGTACGATCCAGTACTTGGAGGATATCTTGAGGGCTGTGGTCTTGGACCAGAGCCGGACTTGGGAGTATGCCCTTCCGTTAGTCGAGCTGACCTACAACAATAGCTACCACTCTTCGATCAAGATGGCCCCGTACGAGGCTTTGTGCGGACGTAAGGTCCGGACTCCTTTGTATTGGGATGAGGTTGGAGAGAGAAGGATTACGGGCCCGGATTTTGTCCAAAGTACTGCTGCGACAGTTGAGGAGATTCGGAGGACTATCAGGTCAGCCCAAGAGAGGCAGAAGGTCTATACCGACCGAAAGAGGCAAGAGCATGTTTATGCAGTGGGAGATCATGTCTTCTTGAAGGTTTCACCCATGAGAGGTGTGATTCGCTTCGGGAAGAAGGGGAAACTTAGACCTCGCTATAGTGGGCCGTTCGAGATCCTCGATCGAGTCGGGAACTTGGCGTATCGGCTGGATTTACCACCAGACTTGTCGGGAGTGCACGACGTGTTCCATGTCTCGATGCTTCGGAGATATGTGCATAACCCCGATCATGTGGTGGACTTCGACAAGCTGCAGGTCGAGCGAGACCTTACCTACGAGGAGGTACTGACAGTCATTTTGGACCGGAAGGTCCACCAGCTGAGGAACCGGGCAGTGAGCTTAGTGAAGGTGCAGTGGAGCCGACACCATGAGACTGAGTCGACTTGGGAGAGGGAGGACGATATTAGGAGGCTCTATCCGAACTTTGAGTTCTGAGTTCTCCTTTGTATTTTATCGCTTTCTAGTTTTATTTTCGAATTCTGAGGACGGAATTCTTTGTAAGGTGGGTACTGCGTTTGTTTATGAATAATTGAGATTATTTATTTTGCATAATTGTTATTATTATTATTATTATTATTATTATTATTATTATTATTATTATTATTATTATTATTATTATTATTATTATTATTATTATAAATTTTATTGTGTATCTTATATATATATGTATTTCCGTTAATTATTTCTTTTATCGAACCCTTGAATCGAATTGAGCGGAAATTCTTAGTTATCGCGTATATTTATTTTCGGTTCACTCGGATTATTAAATTCTATACCTTTACCTTTGCCCAAATTCTTTGAGTTGAAGGTTTCTCTAGCCCAATTTTAATAAGTCTTGGGCCCAATTTCTATTTTATTCTTTGCTCCTTAACACAATAAGAAATTGAGGGTGGCCCATATGTATTGTTCACGTGCAATTTCCCAAACAGATTTCTGTTCTCTTCTTCGCTATCTTCTTCTTCGTAGACCAAGTCCAACTTATCTTCACGTTCAAATTTCAGGCCCGATTCTCTCGTGAGATTTTTCTCCAACGATGGCACGTTCTCCTTCCCTTCCGTGTACTTAAACCCGCAAAGATAACCTCATTCTATACTTCATTATTTAAATTTAATCATGCTGCTACAAAAAAAACAAAAAAAAAGAGAGAGAAATTGAACCTGCAAATTCCGGCGATCTGCAGGTCGATCGTCGGCGTTTTCTCGTCTTTGTCCCATCGAAGCAACAGCCATCAGCCTTCGAAAGCAACCAACGTACGCCGCCGTCCAATCCAGCGGCAGCAACTTCGTCCGCGAGATACCAGCACGCTATCGCCATACTTTCCGGTGAGACCTTCACTTCCGGCCATCTTCGACGTTCGTCGTAAGGAACCTAACCGTTCGCGAGTAGGCTGTGTCCAGCCCTTGTGTCCAATAGCTTTCGAGTTCCGAGTCCCGTCGAGGCTCCGTTCGCCCCGTCTCGTTGTGACCCGTTTTTCCCGATTTCTGGTAAATTCCCGAAGACGGGTAACTTTTCGAAACCCCCTCAGTTATTGCTGTTAAGAATTTTAGCAATCATTTTCTTTCGTTCGTTAAATCGTTTCGTTGATTTTCAAATTCGGATGATTTGTCTATTCGTATGTTCGTTGTCTATTTCGTGCGTTCGTGGACTTTTCGGGGATAATTGGAACTCTCGATTTCATAAATCAAATATCCTAATGTTGCTGTGTTATATGCGTATAAGTTCGGAGTCTCGTCCTGTTATTTCGAGCCGTCGTTAGGTTGTTCGGGTTGTTCGAACCCCGACCGTTCAATTTGCTTTTATATTTGGTTGTTCCATTTTCGTGCCAAAACCGTTGTTAAAAATGAATTTCGTAACTCTGAAAATTTGATATTGTTGGTAATATCTCGAAACCCTGTTGCTGTTGGGAATGATGTTGTCAAATTTGGTTGAATTTTGTGTCCAGCTCGAGCTCTGTTTCTGCAAATTCAGTCACAGTTCTCTTTAAAGATTCATTTACTAAACTTTGCAAATTAACCCGCAAGTAGTGCCTGTACTCTAGTGTTGTGACTCGCGCTTGGGTTGTGAGAGGTGGCGGGTTCGATCCTTGGTGCCTGCATTACCAATTTTTTTTTACCCTGTCCCTGATAACAGCAGCGCGGGCTGTAAAGCCCGCTAGCGGCCCGCGCTCTGCCCGACAAGCTTCCCTTGCAATCTCAGCCCGCTAGCCCGCGCCCCGGCCCGCGAGGCCTGACCCCAGCACCCTCCTCAGGCTTAAAATCTCGGCCCAGTTTCCTTAGCTGCGGCCCAAACTCGCATAAGGCCCAACTGTTTGGACATATTTGGGCAAGCTTGTTAGCAGTCCGACCCAATTGACCTTGTTACCCTATTTGAGTTTTGGAAGCCATTTTTCGTACCGATTTTAATTTTAAAAATATTTTTAAAATGATAAAATTCTGGGAAAAATTATTTAAGCCCCGAGACTTCAAATTTTATCCTCCGAGTCTTATTTTTTAAAAAATGAGAGAGTTCCAAGTCCACGAAAAATCCGATTAAAACCCTTAAGACTTAATTTTTATTAAGTTGGGTTTTATGTTAAATTTGAGTAGTGAGATAAATTATTGATAAATTATCTCGCTTAAATGTAGGTGTTTGAGGAGTCGAGCCTCATCCTACGTACTTGCTCTTGTGTGCAATTTTCTACCGAGCTATCCAGGTGGGTTGTAATTGTAAATTTGCTATGCCATATGTGTTTATCATGATGTTGACTTGGTATGATTTTAGTATGTACGTAAACCATGTAGCCTATCGGCGTGAGCCGATTCGGCTGTCGGTACGGTTGTCTCCGTCGATGTAATACGGTTACCTGCGAGGTAAGTCTCCGTAAGACCTAATGAAAGGCCGTGCCTTGTCGTATGGCACGTACCCCCATGAGTTAGGGTAATGAATCCCCTTTCCTTGGCTAATGAAAGATGTTTACACGTGGGTATTATGTTGTGATGTGATTAGGAGACGTGACAAATTAATTGTTTTATGTTCATACTCTAACCATACCTTCTCTTCATTATTTATGTTGTGATATATGTGCATAGTGGTGAGTACGCTTTTTATCTTGTGCTCATCCCCACCTGCTCTTCGCCGATGCAGGTTAAGCAGGAGCTGGGTGACGAGAAGAGGCGAGTGGATCGGTCATTTCGTTATGCATTTTATGCTTCCGTAGAATAAATAAGGCTTTTATGGACCTTTATGTGGAGACTTGTTTAAAACTTTTTCCAAACCTTATGACATGTTGTTTTTGGGAAACTTGTGGAACCCTCGATTATTGGTTATGATGATGTGGTTGATTATTCATGTTGAGTATTAAGTCTCGTATGATATATTTTGGTCAATGAAAACTATTTATGAAAACCGGGTAATGAATCCCCGTGGGCCCAGATAAGACTTGGGTTATGAAATATGTTGTTTAACACCCATTAAATTTCGAAAATAGTCTCGAAAAATTTGTACTAATTTTTGGAATTACGGAATTTTTTTGTAAAATCAAAGTGGGGTGTTACATTGTTACAACTGCAACCGTCCGGGTCACTATGCCAGTGTCTGCACCGAACCGAAGAGACAGCAACAGCAGCAGCCCTTTGCCCAGCAGCGTCAGCAGCAACTTCCCCTACCGCCACCTCATCAGCAGCATCAGCAGCCCCCACCGTTCCAGCAGAGGGCTGGGGGTCAGGCCCGAGTCTATACCATCACCCATGATGAGGCCGCCCGCAATGCAGGTACCATGTCCGGAATGCTTTCGATATCCCATGTGCCTGTTTTTGCTTTATGTGATACCGGTGCTACCCATTCTTTTATTTCTTCTCGTTGCTTGGAGGCTTTATCTATTGGCACCGTGCATGCTTGTGATCCTCTCGAGGTTAGTTTAGCCTTGGGAAAAAATTATTATCTCTGATTCAGTGGTTCGCAATCTTCCTATCTGTATTGGTGGTCGCGTTTTGGAGGCCAACGTTTATGTAATTGATATGCGAGACTTTGACGTGATCTTGGGCATGGACTGGCTCACCCGTTACCGAGCCGATGCCAGGAGCACGAAGTCACCCTCTATCCCATTTTTGATCAGCCTATTGTGTTCTTTGGGGTGTGTTCGAGGACTGTGCCTCGGGTCATCTCTTCTATGCAAGCTAGGAAGAGCCTTTTCAAGGGTAGCTATCAAGGCTATCTTGTTTCCATGGTATCCGGCGATGTTGATGAGCGGTTGCCCGAGAGAGTATCTATTTTTTGCGAGTACCTCGACGTCTTTCCTGATGATTTGCCCGGAGGGCCGCCCGACCGCCAGGTGGAATTCACCATTGACCTAATTCCCGGAGCCGGCCCCGTTTCTAAGGCCCCTTACCGTATGGCACCGAAGGAGCTTCAAGAGCTCAAGGCCCAGATCTAGGAGTTGCTCAAGCTCAGTTTTATTCGTCCGAGTGTCTCGCCGTGGGGTGCACCGGTCCTATTCGTGAAGAAGAAAGACGGATCTATGCGTATGTGCATTGACTACCGGGAGTTGAAAGCCCTTACAGTCAAGAACAAGTACCCTCTTCCCCGTATTGAGGACCTTTTCGACCAGCTGAGAGGAGCTAGCGTCTTCTAAAAGATCGACATGCATTCTGGCTATCATCAGCTGATGATCCGGGAGTCGGATATTTCCAAGACTGCCTTTCGTACCCGCTATGGCCACTATGAGTTCGTAGTCATGCCATTCGGACTCAGCAATGCCCCGACCGTTTTCATCGACCTTATGAATAGGGTCTTTCATCCCTTCCTGGACCAGTTCGTCATTGTGTTCATCGACGACATTCTGGTCTATTCCCGAGATTTCGATCAGCACAAGAAGCATTTAAGGATTGTGCTGGAGACTCTTCGCCGCGAGAAGTTGTATGCTAAGTTCTCGAAGTGCGAATTCTGGCTGAACCGTGTGGCATTCCTTGGCCACATTGTGACAGCTCGAGGCATTGAGGTGGATCCCAGCAACATCGAGGCAGTGAGCAAGTGGGATACGCCGAGAAGTGCAGCGGATGTTCGTAGTTTCCTGGGGTTAGCAGGATACTACAGGAGGTTTATCGAGGGCTTCTCGAAGATAGCCCAGCCGCTGACCAACCTTACGAAGAAAGCCGTGAGGTTCGATTGGAGTCCTCAGTGCGAAGAGAGTTTCCAGGAGTTGAAGAGGAGACTCACTACCGCGCCTGTCCTATCTATACCCGATCCTACTTTGGAGTTCACGATCTATAGTGATGCTTCGAAGATGGGATTGGGTTGTGTCCTCATGCAGCAGGGGAAAGTCGTAGCCTATGCTTCGAGGCAGCTGAAGCCTCACGAGCAAAACTACCCCACTCATGATCTGGAGTTAGCTGCAGTTGTCCACGCCTTGAAGATTTGGCGGCACTACCTCTATGGAAGCAAGTGTGAGATCTTTACCTACCACAAGAGCCTGAAGTTCATTTTAACTCAGAAGGAGTTGAACATGAGGCAGTGTAGGTGGTTGGAGCTGGTCAAGGACTACGACTGCACCATTAGTTATCACCCTGGGAAAGCTAATGTGGTAGCCGATGCCCTTAGTCGGAGGAGTTATGGCCAACTATCTTGCTTGTTTACCGGGCAGGATGTCCTTCTTCGGGAGTTCGAGCGATTGCAGCTAGAGGCAGTGGATTCGACTTCGATAGCCGGGGGCATGTTGGCCTCTTTGGTTGTGGGACTGACTCTTCGATAGAGAACACGCGGCACTATTATTTGATGCGTCGATAACATAATTTTATCACACCGTCGTATTTTGAAACCAAATAGTATACATTTAAAAAAGTCAAGAAAAATAAGGGTAAATAGGGGCAAAAGTGAAAACGTAAGCGGCGTCTCTGGAAAGACTTCTTTTCGAACACGGCACTATTATTTGATGTGTGGATAACATATTTTATCGGACCATCGGGTTTTTAAGCCAAAGTATACGTTTAAAAAAGTCAAGGAAAATAAGAGTAAATAGAGGCAAAAGTGAGAACGTAAGCGACGTCTGGAAAGACTTTTTTTTCGAACACGACACTATTATTTGATGTGGGTAACATATTTTTATCGTAGCAACGTGTTTTGAAGCCAAATCATATACGTTGAAAAAAGTCAAGGAAAATAAGGGTAAATAGGGGCAAAAGTGAGAACG
>CACSLK010034236.1:1293005-1309007 GCA_902706635.1 Striga hermonthica | reverse complement strand
CACACCTCAAGTAATGGGCTTGACATTGGCGTATAGTTGATGTTAGTAAGTGAATTAGTGTGGAAGTTCATAGAACAGAGTAAGTTCATCTTAAGTATTGGGGCTGAATTGCGGACGAAAATTTCATTTTTTGCTAAAAGAAAGTGATGAACGAACTTATATTAATTCCGTGTTGTATAAAAGTGGGAGCAATAAGGGTTGAGTTGTGCACAAAGAGAATTTATTTTTCTCATCATCTTGTTAGTGTCGAGCTCGTCTCAAATTGATTTGGGAAGATTTGTGGGTCAATCAATTAATGGATTTTTTCAATATTCATGAAAAGAAAATTCTAGGGTATTGCGTGATAAATATCTTATTTAGGCATGTGCATCGGGATTTTCTCTGTGATATATATTGGTTCGGATTTGTGCCTAAATTACTTTTGGTACGTGATTTGATAATATTCTCGTCTGAAACTTCATGCGGTATATATATGGTAACCATGTTGCAACTTGGTAACAAATCTTTTTGTTTTGGAGGGAACGGTTTTTTAGCTTGCACTAAGTGTTGGCCAAATTTGAATTTCAAATCTTCTGAGTCGAACCGTCTTCAAACCAACCTCAATAACTGAAATTGCGGTTCCTTATATCAATCATACCACCTTTTGCATCTCTCTCTCATTTCTATTTCAATCTTTTATTTTTATTATCTCTCACAACTGCCCTAACATTCCTTCTTCACAAAATTCACTATTTCTCGACAATGCCTAATTCCAAGAAGGGCACCGTGAAGCCGAAGAAGAATGTTCCTCCGCCATCTCGGCGCTCAACTCGTCAAATCCAAAATTCCGATACTCCACCAGATCCAACTCCTTTAACCATGGCAACCGAGGACATTCAACCTCCCGTTAAATCCACAACTAGGATTTCTCCAAGCCCTAAAAAATCCTCAAAGACAAAAGGTTCTCTACCTGTAGTCGTCGAACCCAGTGACAAAGGAGGAAAAGGTTCTCCCTCTGTCGTCAAATCTCCAAAGAAGCGCAAGAAGGTCGCCAAAAATGCCGCACCAAAAACCAAGAAGGCGAAAAAGGTCGTTCATGTGCCTGAACCTGTTGTTGGTCCTCCTTCTCACACAAAATCTGGAGGAGAGTCGTCTCCGGATTCTGATGCTGATTCTGTTGAACGTGAGGTTACCAACTATGTTGCTGAACCTGAGAAATCTGACAACAAACATGTTGCGGACAAGGAACTTTCTCCTCTTGAAAAAGAATAAATCATTGCTGAAGTCGAGGGTGATGGTCCAGACAGTCCTCTTAATGTTGGTAATGCATTTTCTCGTCAGTTTTATTCTCCTTTGACTGAAACACGTTTTTCTACCATCTTTTCTCAAAATGAAGTTTCGTCATGTGCGGACGATTGATAGCGAACATTATGAACAACTTGGGTTGCTTGAACTTCTTAAAAAAGTAGGTCTTGAGGGTTCAGTCACGTCTGTTGGGAAGTATTGTCCCCGGCTTGTTGGTGAATTTTAGTCGAACCTGACTACCTCTGTCGTTGATCCGTTCTCAAAGAAGTTTCAGAAAGTGTTTGTGCGTAATAGTGTGGTTGATTTCTCTCTGTATGTTGTGAACTCTGTACTTGGATTAGCTGAAGGTTCTTATCTTTGTCCTCTGACTGATGATCTTGATGAAGTTGCTCGCACCTTGACCGGTGGACAACTTACCAAATGGCTTGCTCTGGGAATCTTTGTGAAGCGTCTAACTCCACCTGCCAATGCTCTACAGAAGATAGGAGCGTCGAATTGGACTCCTACCACTCATAAGCAGTTTGTCACCCCTACGCAAGCTCGTGTTATCTATCGTATTCTAAATGGTACCCCATTTGAAGTTGGTTCTGTGATCTTTGATGCTGTTGTAAGCTTTGCGGAAATCTCCAAGCCTCATAAGTTGATGTTGTACCCATCTACCATATGTGCCATTCTCTTCGAGACTGGAGTGAAAATGGATCCTCAACTTGGTGATAATTATGCCCCTGTTAACAAACCTCTTGCCATTTCCGGTGTTAAAGTTGCTCCGCCTCGTCCTTTTCTTGTTAAGGCTTCTGATGTACCATCACAGCTTCACGAATTTTTAAATCATCAAGTGGCAGTTTTCGCGGGGCTTGAAAAGAAATTGGCTGATCAGCGAAGGTACTACAACGAGGTTCTGGGTGCTTTAAAGTCTCGTGCCCCGTTGGTCTCTAAATCGAAAAAGGGGGAGAAAAAGAAGGATGTTGTTGCTACAAAGAAGAAAGCACTTGCTAGGGGGGGAGGGGGGAGAAGAAAGCTCTTGCCAAGGGGGAGAAGAAGACTGGGTCTACTGAAGAAAATAAGACAAAGGAGGCTGTTGCTACTGCTAAGGAAAAAGGGAAAGAGAAGATTGTTGCCGCTAAGGACAAGGGAAAGGAGAAGGTCGTGGAAGAAGATGAAGTTTCAAAAAAAATGAGAGGATGAAGAAGTTGGGTCTGATACCGAGGATGAGGAAGAGGAAGCAAGCTCAGAGGAAGGGACTGAGGATGCTGCTGAAGAAGGTTCTGGGGAAGAATCTGACGAGGAAGAATCTGCATAGCTATCTCCCAGCTGGACTTTCATTTTCCTTTTGTTAAAATCTCTGTTTTGTGTTTTTGAACTTCTTCCTTTATGTCTTATTATCTTACGTTTGATGAACTTTTGTGGGATATTTTGTGAACTAATGTGCTGGTATTCTGGTATTTTAAGTTATTCCTAAGAACAACTCATGTGTGATATTAGTTCTCTTAGGAAGTTGTGCATTCTGCAGTATTTGTATTTGTTTCGTCTTTGCAGGTTCATGGTTTTCGATTTATCTACCAAAGGGGGAGATTGTAAGTGCTGAAGATTGCCAGTAAATTGATGAACCTTCTAATGTTCGCAGAGTCTAGAAATTTACGGAAGTATTTAAGGGAAGTTTATTTTGGTATGAATAAGTCTTAATTTGAATTAAGTCCAAAGGACTGATTATTTATTTTATTATTTTGGCAGGACCTTGGGATTGAGAGGGAGATGCACTTTCCATAATCTGAAGAGAGGAGGATCGCGAGATTTTATTTCCATAATCAAAGAAGAAAAAGTTCAAGAGATTTTCATTCCTTATATGTGTTTGTTTTGGATGAGAAGACTTTCCAAAGGATGGTGAAGATAAAAGGCGGACAAGACCAGAGTTGAGGACTAGCTTTTCGATCTGAATTTTTTGACTTAGTTATTTTCCTTTGTTGAGTGAAAAAGTGCGATATTCATAACATTTTGTAAAAGAACGTTCGGAGGTTCATTCTTATAGTTTGAGGGATTCGAACTAGAAAATCCACAAGGGAGATGTGGTCGGATAAGTAGTTGTGTGAATCTTATTCAAGTAGAGTGTAGAGGGAGTCTATACTGTAAACCCTTGGATGATGTATGAGTTGTTCACATTAATGAAAGAGATCCAAAGGGAGAGTGTGACACTCTCCTGAAGGTTCAATTTTTAGTGAAAAACTGCTTCCGCAATTGTCTGAATCTCCTTTACTGTCTGTCTATTTTATTTACGTGCAACTCTGGATAGTTGGTGTTTAAGTATCAAATTACAGTATCCATCCAGTGATGTCGGCCACAAGGGCCCCCATCCCACCTTATTCGAACGAGATTGGGGTCGATATTCCTGAAATAGATATACCCGTACAACTCACGGTGGCTGTAAATATCATTGGAAAGGTTCTCTCGTACGAGTTGCCACATCTCCTGGTCCCCGTAAATGTAACTCGCTATAACTCGAAATCCACAGTTACCATCCTCTTTCACATTCAAGTAGCTCACTACGTGCTCCAACATATGCCAGGGAATACTATTCGAGAATTGAAAACCAAATATATCTGTCAACATACCAACTGAAACATCATAATAATAATTTCACGTCACAATTTATATAAATAATAATAAAAAAAATATGTCACCTTGTGGTGCCTCTTGTGACGGTTGAGAAGAGTGGCTGCTTGTGGGTCCACGCGAAGAAGTGTTTGTCATTCTGTGCGAAGAGGTGTTTGTCTCTCCGCGTGAAGAAGTGCTTGTACGGCCCACCGGACGACCTCTCGAATTATCCCTGTACTCCCAGCGTGATGGTTTACGCTTTGTTGAATCGGTTTTCTTGGGACGACCTCACGTATTTTCCTTAACCTCAGGTTCTGCATAAGCTTGTTGCTCCGGGTAAATTTGAGCGTACATGAGGTGATTCATGTAGCGAATCATCGAAGGATAGCCCTCTTCAACCTCTTGGACAAACGTCCGAAATACATCAACATCTGTCCATGCAATCTGGTTATCCTGCCTCTGGTTACCTTGGCTCTGGTGATATGTCCCTACAAGTATACGGTAAAAATATTCAATGAATTTAACAACGTAATGTACTTTAATTTGTAATTAACAATGAATCAGAAAGTAGAAAATTGTAAATAAACATTAACCTTAAATTACCTGGCTGTAACATCTCTATTGTCCTCCAGAACTCGTGGATATCATTTAATAAGGTCAGAATCAGATGCCGTACGAAGCGTACAGGCACAAGGAATTCCATGAGTGGTAAGCAATGCACAATCACAGCGCTCGTAAACTTCATAGCTCAAGTCTCGCATCTTCGTCAGCTCAGAGATCAATATGTCTAGACAGTAATACGAGACCCTCATTGTCAAGCACGCGAAAGGTAATCCCGTAAACCCCGTATACCTCCTAAGTTTCGAAGACTCAAGCGTTGTCCTGGTAATATATTACAAAACATTATATTATAGTTAATGTAGTAATAACAATATTGTGCATTTATCAACATATTTAGTATTTATTATTGTTTAATTTTTAATAATAGTGTTTGTTTATATTAATAATATATAAATATTAAATAAAATATATACTTATATATTACATTTTGGTCGACTTTTTTTTATTTATATTTATTTTTATAAATAAAACAAAATACCCAGGCTTCTAATATATGTGAAACGATCTAACACAATTAAAAATAAGGAATGTACCTTATTCCAGTCATATAAGACTTGATCTCCGCATCAATTTTCTGTCATACTGTATCGAGCGCGCCGGTCGACGTGTGAAGCCACCGCTTCAACACAGAGTGTGCACTCTCCACCCTGCATGAAGTTGTGTTGCCAAGTGTGTTACCGGTTAGTCCAAGCTTTCACAAACTTCTCCTTATGGACTAACCATGTCTGATCGACATATTGTAACACTTTTGGATTATTCCAGTATTTGACACGCAATTGAGCTACGGTGCAAGAAACTCTGAGCTAATTTTTATTTTTTCCAAACAACATGTAAACTCTGTCTTCCACATCCTTGTTGATGTGCCACATGCAGAGTAAGTGGGCAGACTGGGGAAAGTTCCTTCTAATAGAAGTCATTAAGCCCAACTCTCTGTCAGTGACAACCACATTAGGATGTACCTGAGCATCGGCGGATACATAAATATTAATGAGACAGAGCAAAAATTGCTGAAATATTTTTTACTATATTGCACAAAATACTTTTATTACTAATTAAATAAATATTTTATTATTACCTTAGAGCCTATCAGAAGTCTCAGCTTATGGAGAACTCAATCATAACTAGCATCTTTCTCGTCCTTCATGAGTGCGTACGCAATGAAGAAGTTATTGTTGCACGGAGTCATGCCAATCATCTCGACCAACGACATCTTGTACCTGTGCAAATGAGACCAAAAAACAAAAAATATAATCACATAAAATTTAATCGAACATATTAATTTAAAGGGTTAATTGCTAAATAAACCTTAACCTTTTTGCGTTTGGCAATTTTATCCCAATTTTTGGGTAATTGCAATATAATTTCGACCTCAATTTACTTATTACAAATTTAGGTGCAGGTTGATTGATTTTAGGGATTTGTGGATCGATTTTGGATCCAAGTCTTCTATTGACACTGGTTTTTATGTCATCCACGTAGCAAGTTGACAATTTCCATGTATTTAGTGTATATCCACGTACAAAGCCAAAAATTCTACGTCAATGTAAGCTACCGGTGATGAGTCTCCTCCTAGATCTGGAGTGAACCAGTAAATATGAGCTCCGATCTGTTCGAACCACCTTCAAATCGACCAGTTTTTTGAAGTTCCAATCGGTTCTAGGTTTGACTTGCAATAAGTAAATTTTGGTCATGATTATATTGCAATTACCCAAAGATTGGGATAAAATTGCCAAACGCAAAAAGTTAAGGTTATTTAGCAATTAACCCTAATTTAAATTCATACTAATAACATATTTAAAAATTAACACACCTGTTGGTTTTGTAGGTGGAATCTATACCGACATACAAATAATATGTTCAGAATAGTCTGACTGAATCAGGATGGGCCATGAATATGTGTGTCAAGGCATTTGTGTCCGGATCAACATCTGTATAAACTATATAGCTGCTGCTCCTAGCCAAATGTAGAAGCTGGGTAGTAACATCTCTACCCTCAAAACTTTCCTTGCGCAACTTGTCTCTATAGTTATATATATGTCGTACAATAGCGTGATCTCCTAGATTTTTTCCTGGACAGCGACCAAAATATTTGTTGGTCTTGCCTGCGCAGCAGTCATATCACGAATAATATTTTTTGATGACTGGCTGATGCCGCTCGACTGTCGATGGCCCTCGGGATACACATCAAATGAATGATTGTGGAAGCCCTTTTCTTTGTTTTGACACTTGTGGATCATCCATAATTGCATTCCGGGCACCCACTTTACTCTTATCTCAAAATGGCACTGGCACTTGTTGGTTTTCGAACTTCTAGAAGCAACATCTACGTTCTTGCCTCTATAACGTTCGCCTCGTTTGCACTTCAAGATCTTCAATCTTCCTCCTTTCGTGTGTTTCAAAATAATCAAATCGAAATCATTCAGAAGTGCCGTACTTTTTGCATCATTAATCGCGGCCAGATCACTAACAAAGAATGTAGTTGTATCGAAAGCGGAACTGTAATCAACACCATCTCCTCCAAAATCTTCCAATGACACATGCAATATATTACAATATTTCAAACATGTTAAATTATAATCTATAACATAATAATTTATAACTCCTAGCACGATAATATCTAACGTCCAATTTATAACATAATTATTTCGATTGTACAACATAATATTTTCTATTTCCTAACTGGATAATATCCAACGTCCATTTTATAACATAATTATTTCAAAACTATAACATAATAATTTTGGCTCTGTTAAACTCGCGACTCGCGACTCGCGAGTTTAACAGAGCCAAAAGTGCCAAAATTCACGACTCGCGACATAAAGTCACAAGTCGCGAGTACAGTCGTGACTCGCGACTTCATCTCGCAAGTCGCGAATTTTGGCTGTTTCGGCTCTACTAAACTCGCGAGTCGCGAGTCGCGAGATAATATCGCGAGCTTTGGTCGCGAGTCGCGAGTTTGACAGAGCCAAAAGTGCCAGATTCGGTTTTTAACTCCTAACAGGATAATATCTAACATCCAATTTATAACATAATTCTTTCGAATCTATAACATAATAATTTCTAATTCCTAAAGCAATATATCTAACGTCCAATTTATAACATAATTATTTCGAATTCCTAACACGATAATATTAAAGTCCAATTTATAACATAATTATTTCGATTTTTCAACATAATAATTTCTATTTCCTAACGCGATAACATCTAACATTCAGTTTATAGATAAACAAATTTAATTAATTTCTAACTCCTAACAGGATAATATCTAACGTCCAATTTATAACATAATTATTTCGACTCGATAACATAATAATTTCTAATTCCTAAAGCGATAATATCTTATAACATAATTATTTCGAATTCATAACATAATAATTTCTAATTCATAAAATAATTTCTGTAACAAAATAAATTCTAATAATATTATTTAGAAAAAATAATAATAGTAAATTAAAAAAAAAGGTTGTCCGGCCGGTCGGACCGGGTTCTGTCCGGCCGTCGCCGCCGGACACCAATTGGGCCATACGGCCGGTCTTCCCGGACACAGACCGGTCCGTACGGCCATAGAAACCTCCCGCAGCCAGTGTTGTCCGGCTGAACCGGTTTTCTCGGTTGGACACGGCCGGTTACATCCGGTTTCGTCGGCCGGACGGAAAAATAAAAAAAATTACCTCAGATGAAGAAGACATTTTGATGGAGAGAAAAATGTGGAGGGAAAAATCGTCCAAGAAGGGCGGTGACTAGTAATAGGGGCGGTAAATAGTAATACCCATTATTAATCAAAGGGGCCAAATATTTGAATAATATAAGGCCGAAAAATATTGAGTCCAAATGGACAAGAGATAGGCTAAATAATGCTAACAAGACGATGCGTTAGAATTTAAAAAATGAACATTTTAACGACTCTTCATCGAACAATTAAAAATTGGAATAATTTAAGTGAATGAGGATGTTCACAAAAATTATTCAACGAAAAAGATAATTATACGAGGACATCTAATTAACCTTGTTGAAGTTACAAGCTTAGTCAAATTAATCGAACAAACAAAATAAATTCACACAAGCAATAATTATCGAACCGACTCATAATAATCGAACGGGGCACTACAATTATTATTTCTATAATACATCAAATATTTTTTTCTTGAAACAATAATTATTTATTTCATTCCATATTTTTATATCATAGTTACCATGATACTTTTCTTTTTATTTTATTTTTTTTCTAATACATATGTTCACTTCAATCACTCATATTAATTGATTTCTCAATATTTTTCTCCAATATTCACACATTACTCATTTGGAAGATGAGGTGATATGATATTATTCTTTTAAAAATGTTATTTTCTAAAAATTTAATTGGTATGTTGTCAATTTAATAGAAGTAAATAATTAATTATTCTAATTCTAAAATAATATATTGATGGGTCTCCTCCTAGATCTAGAGTGAACCGGTGAAAATGAGCTCCGATCTGTACGAATCGTCTCCAAATCGTCCTTGAACCGCTGCGAACACCTGCAATATTTCCAGTGAAGAGCCTCCTACCCTCAAGTCAACGAGAGTGAAGAAGATGAGCTCTGCTCAGTAGGAGCAGCAACTAAGAAATGAATAGAGAGAATGAAAGTTAGGGTTTGGAGTTACCTCAGCTCCCTTATATAAGGGGCAAAAACACTTACTTGAAGTACCTCAAATGCCTTGGCCGACTTACGCGAAGTGTCCAAAATGCCCTGGTCGGTTCGCATTCCGTTACCTCTTAGTCAGCATCTAGATTCCTTCTTATCTCATGTAGATTCACTCTTGTTGGGAGATCTCCTTATGACATGTTGAAGTGTATAGGAATCGTCGGAGGTTTTGTTGTCTCGAAGCAGGATAGGTCGACTCACAATCTTATCGAGTCGACTTGGGCAATTAATGAGTGCTTGGATTGCGCTTTTCTTATTCGTCTTCTGAGAGAAGACGACTTAAGTAAGTCTTCTTGGAGCCGTTATCGGGTGGGTGGCGACCCTTAGTTAGCTTATGGGCGCGGACGACTCCGGAGGACGACTTTCTGAAGTCGTTTTTAGCGTTTATTAAGCGAGTAACCGTCATTCGAACCGGGTGATGATAATAGGGCTATATCATCTAGTCCCCCTAAAAATTACTCTAAGCGATTTCGAGCTTAGTCTAACTCGTCATGTCGATGATTCACTTGGTTCGACTAGGGCGCTTATGGTTCAGCCTTATACTTGAGAATTTTCCTGAACATATCCACCTTCTTTATTTCGAATTTCGAATTTTTGAATTAGGATATGACACGCCGCCTCATCTTTTCCCTTACCACTTCGAATTCCGTGTATCATCTGAGCCATTGATTTGTACTTTAATCTAACGGCTAGGGTTTCGCAGTTTTTCCTATAAGTATCCTTGTCTTCCACATCCACACACTTTTCACACTCAAGAGCGCTCGGGATTTATTATCTTTTTCGGCAATAAAGCATCCAGCGATCTCGGCGTACACATTCTTCCGGCAACTTTCTCGGCGTTTTCAGAACCTTCCATCTCATCCAATATGTGTAAGTTCTTTTACTTCCACTCTTATGAATTTCTTTGTTGGTTTTCTGGATTTTTCGCTTTGGGGTCTGTGCGTGTTCTTTGTGTTCTTGAGGATCTTCGGATGATTCTGGGAATTTTAGAGTTAGATCTTATATACTTACCTCTCACCGTGGAGCTATGTTTGCGAGGGAGTCGACTTTGGGAGGTAAAGTCGATTTTACCTTCTTCTCTTATCGACTTATGCCGACCTTAAGGCCTTTCTTTCTGTTATCTTAATGTTTCACGACCCTTAACTCCTACCCTCTGACGAGTTTTAGCAGGGCGAGAGCCCCTTCCTTCATTCGTTGTCCTTTTTCCCTAATCGTTTTCTCTCGAGGTCGATTTACAACAAGACGCTTTCATAAATCGGCGCGTCCTAGTCTTGCGACTCTTTCCTCTTCTTTCTTTTTCTTTTTAACTGATCATTGCTTCTCGACTTTTCCTCATAGATTCTGACTCAGATCCTATCTTCGGTTCCCTTGGTCGCCAAATTGACGAATACTCGAGCTCTGACTTAGTCCAAATAATTGATTCTAGGCCAGCAGCCGAGCCGAGGAACTCTCCTACCTTTGCTACCTCTCTTATTAGGATCGATTGGGATGAATATAATCAGGCGTTGCTATCGGGCACCCTTAACAAAAGCCCTAATTCTTTGCGAGTCGAGTCTTCTCGACTTAATCTCTTTCCTCGAGGTATTCCTCTTAGGTTATTAGATATACCAGTATATAGAACAAGTCCTATACCTTCCCCAATAATAGCTCTTCCTGTCGAGCCTAAGCGTGTTGTAACATTAGCCTGCCCGTTGTCCAAGTTAGCGGTGCTTAACCCTTTTTCTTATGCCCCTGCAGCCGAAGTCGAGGGATTTAGAGCTTTCAGCGGGCTTCCTTTCGACTGGGAACTGGTTGCTCCTGGGCCCAATGACGATTTTAAACGTCCTCCGTCTGGGTGCTTCACCTTCTTCGTTGATGAAATCATGTTCGACTTGCGATTTTTCATTCAACCAGAACTCTTGTTGATTAGCAACTTATATTGTGTGCCAATAAACCAATTTTCTCCTAACGCAATCCGCATCATGGTTGCCTTCATAATTATTTCCAAAATAAAGCTTCACTATTTCTCTCCCGAGTATCGTTTTTACTGTTATAGCTATCGGTTCATAAAGGACGCCCATTGCATGGGTCGTCGCCCTGGTGTAACATTCATTGAAGATCTCTCTTCTAACAAGTTTGTCTATATCCGTCCTGCCCCTGGAAAGTTCCCATATAGTAATGTTTGGGTAACTAGTAGAGTTAATCAGAATAATAAACCCAAGTCCGCCCGGTTTGCTGCCATGTGGGACGACTTAAATAAGTGTACTTGGAGTATACGTCTTATGGTTAAGGATCGTTCTCTCTTACACCATTGTGGAATTTTTGTCGATGAGGATGCTTCTCCAATTGGTGATCCTCGTAAGTTTATGTCATCCTTGATTCTCTACCATATGTCCTCAGCATTTCTTGTTTTCTTTTATTGTGTATATTCCTCGTCTTGACTAGCACGGACTACTTTCTTTTTAATCGTTTTACTTTTGCGTTTTTCAGTTAAAGCCTTAGCTCGCTTCGAGACCAAGAAAGCAAAGGGCGGTGCTAAGCCCGTTAATTTGCTTTCTACGAAACAGCCCGATGATGATTCTGGAACGAGTGTGAAGGGGCGGCGGTCGAGACGACTGCCACGAAAAAGTCGAAAGTGACGGTCCCGTCAGCTGCGCTGCAGCAAAAACCGTCACGTTCCCAGTCACGCAAAAGGGCCCAAGACGAGGCGGACTTTGTTCTGGTGCCTGATTCGCTCAAGCGCCAGAAGAATAAGGACAAGGGGAAGTCCATCGCTCCACCATCCTCCTCTTCCATGGAAGTCGAGAAGGTCACCCTCGAGAGGTCGTCTTGACTTTGGAACCACCTGGAACCTCATGAGGTGGCCAAGTATTTCGACTCCGTCCTTCCTTCTGCTGACAAGGCTCACGCCGACTGCGACCCTCACCATCATGCTAACTGCGCTCTCCTCTGCTTTTCTCGGGTAATTATCTCGACTTCAATCTGGTTTGCTTTCATCCTTATTTAATTTTAATCCTTTGTTTTTTTCTCTTTTTTTTTAGTTCATGGCGTATGCTATGCCCACTCTTCTCGAGGAGTCGAGATCACCTTATTCTACTCTTCAAGCTTACATGAAGAAGTCTGAGGATCAGGTCCTCGAGCTCGAGAAGAAGGAAGAAGACCTTGCGGCGGCTAAAGCTGTGATTGCAAAGCTGAAGACCGAGAAGGTCGCCGCCCTTACGAGAGCCGACCAACTTCGTGCCGACCTTGAGAAAGTCGTTGAACATAACGTGGCCGAAAGAGAGATCAGGAAAGAGGAAAAGCACAAGTCTTTTCTCAAGTCGCCGATGGGCTCAATCTTCCTCGATGCCTATCGAAAAGAGGTCGTCGGGGCATTCTGCAACTCCCTCGACTTCCTCGAGAAGTTGTTCCCCGCAACCCTCCAGTACTTTCACTTCACGTTCGACGCGTGGGAGTCGGCTGCGAAGGACACAGCTCTTGAGGGAAAGGTCGACCGTCAAGCGCTGAAAGAGTCCATTCCTCTCCCGAACGGCTATCACGGTGATTCGTTGCTTCCCGATGATTACCCTTGATGGTCGGGACTCGAGGCCCGGGCCATCCGCAAGGCCAGGTTGGTTGACCAACTCGAGGTTCCCCCACTCCTTTGTCTGGTCCAGTCGAATTAGTCGAGGCGAGTAGAGTTGACCATGAGGAAGAACCGCTGGACGAGGAGGCTGAGGTCGAGAGGCGAGGGACAGAGCTGCTAGTAGATGGTGACAAAGGAGATGAGGTTGCTGAGGGCGATAAAACCCCGATTGTTGGCACCGAGGAGGGCGAGAAAACCCCAATTGTTGGCGCCGAGGAGGGCGAAGGGACCGAACATCTCCCTGATGTGGATGATGATGCAGCCGAGAAGTCGACAGTCGACTCTCTGAAGGATTAAACCGTATTTTGTCGATTGTAGTGGCTTGTGGTTGTTTGTTTTCATTTTGTCGGCCTCGGCCTGTGTTGGCTGTTTTTGTAAGGGTCGAGGCGACCTTTGATGTAATTGGCTTATTCATGAATGCAATACCTATCTTTTCTCTTCGACTGCTCATGTGCTTTCAATGCTCATATCGATGTTTTCTTTCTAATTGATTTGAATTTTTCCAAGTGTATTATCTTGTCCTATTATTTCTCCCAACCGCTCTTGCGAGCTGGTCGAAGACGAGCAATGATTTTAGCAGCTTCATAGCTGATAGTCTAAAGTTTTTCAGTCCATCTTCTCCCAACTGCTCTTGCGAGATGGTCGAAGACGAGCAACGATTTTAGCAGCTTCATAGCTGATAATCTAAAGTTTTTCAGCCCGTCTTCTCCCAACCGCTCTTGCGAGCTGGTCGAAGACGAGCAACGATTTTAGCAGCTTCATAGCTGATAGTCTAAAGTTTTTCAGCCCGTCTTCTCCCAACCGCTCTTGCGAGCTGGTTGAAGACGAGCAACTATTTTAGCAGCTTCATAGCTGATAATCTAAAGTTTTTCAGCCCGTCTTCTCCCAACCGCTCTTGCGAGCTGGTCGAAGACGAGCAACGATTTTAGCAGCTTCATAGCTCATAGTCTAAAGTTTTTCAGCATGTCTTCTCCCAACCACTCTTGCGAGCTGGTCGAAGACGAGCAATGATTTTAGCAGCTTCATAGTTGATAATCTAAAGTTTTCAGCCCGTCTTCTCCCAACCGCTCTTGCGATCTGGTCGAAGACGAGCAACGATTTTAGCAACTTCATAGCTGATAATCTAAAGTTTTTCAGCTCGTCTTCTCCCAACTGCTCTTGCGAGCTGGTCGAAGACGGGAAACGATTTTTAACAGCTTCGTTTGTATCGTAGTTAGTGAAGGATTCTACTCGAATTACAACTGTATAGTTTATTTAAGTCGACTTCATAGTCGTAAGCTTCGTAGCTTAATCGAGATTGAACTCGAGGTACAACTTCATAGTTGTTTAAGTTGACTTCATAGTCATAAGCTTCGTAGCTTAGTCGAGATTCCACTCGAGGTACAACTTCGTAGTTGTTTAAATTGACTTCATAGTCGTAAGCTTCATAGCTTAATCGAGATTCCACTCGACGACACAACTTCGTAGTTGTTAGGTATCGACTTCGTAGTCGTAAGATTCATAGCTTAGTCGAGATTCCACTCGAGGTACAACTTCGTAGTTGTTTAAATTGACTTCATAGTCGTAAGCTTCATAGCTTAATCGAGATTCCACTCGAAG
Organism: Striga hermonthica; assembly: GCA_902706635.1. NCBI lineage: Eukaryota > Viridiplantae > Streptophyta > Magnoliopsida > Lamiales > Orobanchaceae > Striga > Striga hermonthica. Next base: position 1,294,624 of record CACSLK010034236.1, on the reverse strand, counting down.
ACACAACTTCGTAGTTGTTAGGTATCGACTTCGTAGTCGTTGAAGTTAGTCGACTTTATAGCCGTTTTGAAAAAATTCAATTTTTCAAGTAATCATAATAAGATCGACATGGAAATGTAAAAGACACATATGAAGTACAAACTTGAAATTCATTGCATTACTGAATTTGATTCGAATATTGTTCTTTACAAAGGAGTTGCCTTAAGCATAAAAGCGTTTGAGATGAATCACGTGCCAAGATTGCGGCAGCTTTCGACCTTCTCCATCCTCGAGTTCATATGCACCTCTCTCGAGCACTTTTGTGATGGTGTAAGGTCCTTCCCAGTTAGCCTCAAGCTTCCCGACGTGTTTGAGGGCGTCTGCTCGTTTGAGGACAAGATCTCTAACTTGGAACCGTCTGGTTCGGACTTTCTTGTCGAAGGCGGCACGCATTTTCTGTTTATATTCTACTGATCGCACCCAATCTTCTTCTCGTCCTTCGATTAAGTCAAGGGCTTCTTCAATCATCTCCTTATTTTTCTTTTCCTCGTAGAATGTCGACCTGTGGGAGTTTAAGCCGAATTCGATGAGAAAGAGTGCGTCCATTCCATAGACCATATGAAATGGAGATTGACCCGTCAAGCTTCTTGGAGTCGTCCTGTAAGCCCACAAGATTGTTGTCAACTCGTCGACCCAGGCACCCGACGCTTTCTCCAATCTCTTCTTCAACCCTTGGAGAATGGTTCGATTAGTCACTTTGACTTGGCCATTTGCCTGGGGGTGTGCGATCGAGGCAAATATTTGCTTTATTCCCATGTCGAGGCACCATGCCTGGATCCTCTTCCCCTGGAATTGGGTTTCGTTATCTGAAATTAGTACATTCGGAATTCCATATCGACAGCAGATGTTATTGAATAGAAACTGTATCATTTTTTCTTCAGTGATCTTTGCCAAGGGTTCTGCTTTGACCCACTTACTGAAGTAGTCGACTGCGACTACAAGGAATTTTCTTTGCCCCGTCGCCATCGGCAGAGGGCCTACTAATTCGATTCCCCATTAAGCGAAAGGGATTGGAGTATTGATTGTCGTCATATATTCGGCTGGGATGTGGGTGATTTGCCTGTGGCGTTGGCACTTTTTGCATTTCTGGACTAACTGTTCCGCCATTGCTCGAATTTTAGGCCAATAGTAGCCTGCTCGTAAAGCTTTTCCAGCTGGAGCCTAAGACCCTATGTGTTCTCCACAACACCCTTCGTGGATCTCTCTCAAGACTTGAGTTTCTTCTTCTTCAGAAACACATCGCAGGTGAGGCCCGACTATTGACTTCTTATACAAGATCCCCTCGACTTCAAAGTATTTGCCCAAATATCGAGCGACATTTTCCGCCTCATGCTTGTCTCTTGCGGGTACTCGTCCCTGCAAGAGCTCGTGGATCGATTTCCTCCAATCATCCTTCTCGTCGACTGCCAATATTTCACTCAACACACTTCCTTCTAGATGCATCATAGTAATGTGGCCTCCCACTTTTTCTTCATTGGAAGTTGCAATCCTCGCGAGCCAGTCGGCTCGTCTGTTTTCCTCTCGTGGGACTTGCGTTAACTAGAATTTTCCCAAACTTTGAATTAGGCTTTGGATCTCCT